>NQII01007359.1:44945-99675 GCA_002778355.1 Clitarchus hookeri | reverse complement strand
TGCAAATAACTAGAATACTGGACATTAATTAAAATTAATAACATATTCAGCCCTTAGGTGGCAAATGGGAGCGGTGAATTTCGAATGGGGAATCTAGTGCAAGTCTTACATGTTTAATTTCTACTAATATTGAAAAAAAAAAAAGCACTATAATAATTTATTTTTTACCGATTATTTTTGAGGTGTAAAATCAACCTTCGCGGATTTCGATTAATCCATGTCNATTTTTGAGGTGTAAAATCAACCTTCGCGGATTTCGATTAATCCATGTCAAAAAATTAAACCATTAATAACCACCGTTAAAAGATACAGAAAATCTCGCTGCTCGTAATAAAATTCGCTTATTATATTCAACATTTTTAACTAATTAAGTCACAAATTAGAAACTTAATAATGTACCAAAATTTTATACCATGCATATTCTTTGCGTTATCATATGGGTAAAAATGTTATATGTGAAATCGAATTTTTTTTTTCATGTATTCTTATTTAATTCGGCTTCTAGATGATTTTATATGCAATTTATGTCTAGGGACACGCATTAAACGACTTCAATAGCACAATAAATTTAATTATTTCATCAAAAGTAATAACATATTTACTGAAAAATGCATAGGAAAATAAAAATACAGACCAAATTTATACACGCTTCAACGAATTTTTAAACCACATTAAATAAACGTTGGTTTAAATTTTATTCAGTATGTCCCCTACAGGATATATATCTTTATAAAATTTTTGTTAGATACATAGACACTAATGAAAAATATACCAACGTACTTGGCAACATTGTTTCAGTTTAAGGAAATGTTATTATAATTTGTTATAGTTTTTAATTTAGAGAAATGAAAATGCATTACCAGGATTAAACCGGTACTTCATTAAAGAGTCACAATACTAAATTGAATATATTTGGATGTAAGTAAAATTAATACAAAGTAATTTCTAAAACTGTTTACGATAAAAATTTATATGTTAGTGAAAAAACTACCCAAATTAAACTGGTATAGTAAACTAAACACTACAATTTATAATGCCTTAAATACAGGCTGTGAAAAATTAAGGTATAATAAAGGTAAATCTGTATATATAAATGCGATGGCGATAATGAAAAATATACTAATATTTAACATTTTCTTTCCGATATTAATTTTAAATAAACTTTGAACGGTTAGCATATTGTAGACTCTGGATATAACGTGTATTACAAAATACTCTAAAAATATTTAATTCATTGTCATTTTAAACACCATCCGATTTTCTAACGACGTTTTTCAGTGTAACGTATAAATTAAACAAAACAAGTATAATTCATTTTTGATAGATATGTTATAGAAAACCCGACCATTACTTTCGTTTTAGTTATATACTACCATACTCTTTTAACAATATTCATTTTTATGATAACTACAAATGTTACTAATAATTATTTATTTTTTATTTTTGTACTCCTTTGGAGGAAGTACACAGTGTCACTTTTCAATTTTAGCTCATTCAAAGATAAAATTAGAAAAAGGCGCCATTTCCAGCGGAATCTTCTTTACTGTGTACTGGCAATTTAAACTAATTTTGTAAATGTATGTTTTTTCCGTCATTATATTCTTTTATTTATTTATTAATAACTTATTATTATCTTATTACTTATTTTTACTTTTGTAAATTATTTACTTGAAAATATCCATCATTAATATATTACAATGCCAAACAAAAGTAGATCGGAATTGCTGTAATTTGTCGTGCTTCATAAATACACACTAATAAATTTCTGTACTCTTTACAAACAATCCTTTCGGAAACTTGTTGCCAAAGATTTTACTGCAACTCTACAGCTGAAGTATTGTACAGATAAAGTACATTATTTTAGAAAGCAAACCAAATTGATTACCGTACGTAGCTAAATATTTACAATAAACTTGTACTCCACAACACTTGCTTGTTGAAACTGAACATTAGTTTTACACATTCCAAGTTAAGGTTTAATGAAATGTACTCTTGATTTATTTGTACTGTCACAACAATATTGCTTCCAAATAATTTCCAAAGAATTTAAAAGTGTATTGTGTAGTAGAATGGTGTACATTGTACATTTTTTTCTGTATTTGTACAATGAGTTATAAAAACAATGTTATGGTGCAGTTGTATTGTATTACAACTTTTTATTTACATTTAATTAATTAAGTGCCTACTGTGAGTTGTTTCAACAATTTGTTTACATTTTTCTCGCTACACTTTAGGTATTACGTGGATATAAATTTGTTAACTTGTTATTTCCTCCTTCATTAAGTTCCAAAACTTAAATATTTTACAGGAGGTAACACAACTGAGTTATTATTCAGATTATAAGAGACACGTGTAAAAAAAGGTAGCAGCAGAAAGTGCTATATTTTTTTTCTTTCGAATTCTATGATTACATACTTCGGTCAAGCGAAAACTGAAAGAATTTTAAAAACTTGTTGTTTTGGAATTACTTCACACGACTATGCACATAACAAGCTGAAGCCAAAGGAACCCACAATATCGTATTGGGCTGTTAAGTTACCTGTATGCTCGTCCGGTGTTCTTCGTGAATTAAATGAATCATGCTGGATTCTGGGTTTGAATCATTGTAGGCCAGTGAATAAATGAAAAAGTACTCCGGACATACGCCACTACAGAGATACGTCGCCAAGAAAACGCATAAAACATTCACGAAAACACGCCAAGACAAGCTGTGTCAGTCGATGCATAATGTCATCCTGTGTGATTTTTATGACATTCTCTGAGTTTTCCTTGGCGGTATGAGCAATATGAAATCCTGTATGTCCGAAGTGATTCTTAGTTAAATCACTTACTCCCGTGGCAAGTATCATACGACGAACACGTCATTGCAGGTGATATCTCCTCCCCTCGTTTCAAAAACGTGAAAACTGTGTCGCCGACAATCCATCCATACAAAGTTATCAACAATTCGCAGTTCCAATAAGACTACAACGAAACACTCCAATAAAAGCCTTTATCTATTACGTAGTTTGCTTTATCCGCGAAAACAGATAAAATCTTTTTCAGCTACATATAGAAGCATTGCTCTCACGCTAAGCCGTTCATGTATGTTATAATACTTGAAAGATTTTGAATTATCTTATTAAGGATGGATGCTTGGTAAAGGTTATTGGCATCAAGTGTGACGTCAAAGAAAAACTTACCTTAGGACTGTGGAGTCCTATCAAGAATCAATTTGCAACGAACCATTTAATCCAGTAGAAAATTCATTATAATTATTCATGTAGATGAGTTGAGGGTCACAAGAACGGTAGACGTAATTAATCGTCAAGGTTGGTAGAATTCCGGAAAGTTTTTCTGGCATGTTTTTTATAAGACAGTAACAATGCAGCAATTAACCAGCTGTTTAGGTTAGGTAGATTAGTAGGATCACGAGGTATTATCGGGTGTCGACGTAATTACACATATTAAAAATGTTTTTATTACAATAACAGGAATATGCCAGTATACAATTATTACTTTCCTGTTGAGGTGGAAGGAGCAGGAAAAAGATCGCAGAAACGTAACTGAAACAAACAACAGTTTAAACTCGGATTGAAACATTAAGAATGGAAGGTAAATATATGTGGTACAAGGTTCTATGGCACCTTGCAACCTTCGGCGTAAATGTTACACACGTTTTCTCACCAAAATTAAAACCTGCTAAAAGAAAATAGAAAGGAGAATAAATCGGCGATGGCCTGTATGAGAGAATGAACCCAGCATTCGATTGTAGTGATCTCGGGAAACCATGGCAACCCGAACTCAGGGCCCGTAATCGTAGCCAGGTCCTTCCGAATGCGAGTTCAGCGGCCTGCCTCTCCGCCACCTTGTTCGGTTTTCAAGTTGATAATTACCGAGTCAGTGATGAGTAATAATACACGTGGTTTTGGAAAAAATGGACCGGACTTGAGAATTTGTAGTTAATATCTGTAATTGACGTTCCTGCATATTTTCTCACGGCCATCTTTTGAAATATAGGACAACCGAGGTATCTACAATGGGGGCTTTATACCACCACAGTCATTAAGTTTGTGGACTGACTGGCGACCTGAGTGTAGGCAGCCACGCACCACGGCATCCGAGAACATATTGACGCTTACTTTCACTCCTATGAAAGCTCCCGCCTACTGCTGCTTCAAATGCTCCTCTGCGTATTTAAAATTCCGTAATATTTTTTCTTAGTGCTATGAATATGAAAACAATATAAATACGCAAAATGGAAGGTTGGTAATAAGGAAATAACTGGCGTTAACCTGGAATGAGGCTGGAATAATAATCCAGGAAAATAATTCCAGTGCAGTCGATTGAAACAAACAAATGCCATTCCATGTCAGTCAGATGGATTGCCGAATGATTACAAGCATCTAGTGTGCTACCAACCTGAGAAGACACGAAAAAAAAAAACAGGATTTCCGGCAAAATAACAAATACTAAACCGAGATAATACAGTCAAAGGAAAATTTCTGTACGCACTCAGAAAACATTTTTATTCACAAGAATAGAATAATNAAACCGAGATAATACAGTCAAAGGAAAATTTCTGTACGCACTCAGAAAACATTTTTATTCACAAGAATAGAATAATATTCATTTTGTTTTCAAAGTGAATGTTTTTAAAAGTTTGTTTTCCAGAGTTCACTTTGCTTTTATTCAACTGGCAGTGACACTATTCCCCCGGCTTATATTTGTGAACGTGCAACATCTCGTTTGACGTGGTTTTACCATTATTGTCGGCACTTGAATATGTCTTGCAGGAGAGCATTATTTCTCTGACCCGTTTGTGCAGCCGAAGCCAGTGGAAACAATCTTCATATTCTAGTATACGAAACCAGTAGATGCCGTGAGGTCGCATAGCAAGGGCATCGTCTTTTCACTTCTAAGAAAATTGCGAATATTCATGTCCGTTTCTCCTGACTACAGGGTCTCAGTNGCAAGGGCATCGTCTTTTCACTTCTAAGAAAATTGCGAATATTCATGTCCGTTTCTCCTGACTACAGGGTCTCAGTGCCCAGCCGTTATCCCACCTCGGTGATGTGAGCTCGTTTTCCTCAATCCCGATTCTTGGCACGTGGCAAACACGATGGGCGTTACCATTGGGCTTTCTCGGAACAATGCCGTTTCCTCCGATACTCTGTGCCTTTCCATCGCCTCTCATTTCATCTCGAAGTGTACCTATGCATGCACCCAGCCTGTCCGATTTTCAGCAGATGGCTACCGGGAAACTGAAGATAAGTTGTACTTATGTTGACCATCTCTCTGTCAGTTCTCAATCAAGTCATTTACTTAGCAGTAAAATAGGTGTTTTTTTTCTCAAGCACAAGTAAAATTTTGTATCATTTTCAGAATAATTTTCAAGTCTGTCTAATTTTAGTTCANCGTTTTTTTTCTCAAGCACAAGTAAAATTTTGTATCATTTTCAGAATAATTTTCAAGTCTGTCTAATTTTAGTTCATACAAATATACGTTTTGTGTACCTTTAGTTCTTTACGGCAGCGTATTCTTTGTTTTATATCCGAGTAAGTTTTCTTCCATGATGGACGTTCCGGACTGACGAAGTGCTTACATTTAAACACAATATTAGAATCTCCTGCTCGCCTGTGGAACTGTTTCCTGTTATTTCAGTTTCCGTAGCACGAAATCCGTTGTAGGAAATAAGGCCGTTTTGGACCATTTCAGCTTGTTGTTATTTCCACGATCCTTGCTTATTGAGCAGTGTGAACTTTGAATAAACTATCAGCGTATTGCACTTATTCTCACTACCTCTGCTCCAACGACAGTCTTTTGTAACGAAAACAACAGGAAAATTAGAACTGTGCACAAAATTGGTACGGAATTATTCTGTACAATCAGGTTTTCGTGGACCGAAATTTCCGTTATAGAATAGCTTACAAACGTGTAATTATTTTTAAATAGACAAAATGCACGCTATTTCAGTTCAGTTTTCCGCGCCTTGTATTTTACGGTAAAATTAAACCTACACCTCGTTTGCGGTGTACCTGCAGATGTCGTTGGGCGTGTTACAGCTTCCTGTGTTGCATGCTGGGGCAGCATGATTGACAGCTCATTTGGTGCACGAGTTCAAAACTTGAAACACGGTGGCAAATCTTATCGCATTATGATGAGCGCATGGGGCGTAGAAATACCTTCAGAATAGACAGTGGGTCGCTGGTTTTAAAAATGTTGTATCATATGCCAAAGTGTCAAATAGCAGAAAGGTAGAAGCGCAAATAAAGGATGGAAAACAATGCTTTAAATGCACGAATGGAAAAAAAAAAATTTAATATCCGCAATTTTCAGGAAACTTGCCTGAAATTCAACATTTCCAGTTCAAAAATTTCCTACCATCTGCAGAAAATATGAAAAGTAGTAAAAATAAAAAATGGACAGCTGTGTTCACGTGAAGTGCTGGCTGGACATCTGAAATAACCCGCCGTGTCGCAACATTCATGAGCCACCTACTCGATCGTGTCACGACGTGTGGTTTAAAATGAATCTTCTACGAAAACCGCAAGCGAAGTGGGCAGAGGTGAAACCCCAAAACGCTTTCCAAATCCAAGGTTTATGCCACACGAGATTTTGCTGTTCGAGGTTGGGACAGCACCAAGTGTTGTCAATTACATATTACTTCCTCATATTCGAGCCATTGCCGCTGTCTTATACTGCTCGGTATTTGATAGAACAATCCGGAAGTTACATAAAATATAGCCATCTTCGGAACAACGGGAAGGACTCTTGGCAAACAACGCAAGATCCCAGGTGGCAAAACTTACTAAACAGAATATATNTCTTCGGAACAACGGGAAGGACTCTTGGCAAACAACGCAAGATCCCAGGTGGCAAAACTTACTAAACAGAATATATATACCTGAGGTATGAGTTAACTTCGCACGCCCTATATTACCTGAACTTTGCACCATCAATCACCGCATATATATGCACAGAAGTGACTTCTTGAAGGACAGTGTGTTGGAANTCTTCGGAACAACGGGAAGGACTCTTGGCAAACAACGCAAGATCCCAGGTGGCAAAACTTACTAAACAGAATATATTGACCTGAGGTATGAGTTAACTTCGCACGCCCTATGTTACCTGAACTTTGCACCATCAATCACCGCATATATATGCACAGAAGTGACTTCTTGAAGGACAGTGTGTTGGAANGTTACCTGAACTTTGCACCATCAATCACCGCATATATATGCACAGAAGTGACTTCTTGAAGGACAGTGTGTTGGAAAACCAAGATAATGCAAACTAAAATGCGCTCTCCAGTACATCCTTTCAAACGAAAGCCATGGTTCTTCAGGTAGGAAAATGAGAGCCTTCTGAATAGTTGCCAGAGATGTGTCGCTGCAAACAGAGATTATTTTTAATGAAGCATATATGTTTACATCAAACCAAACTCAGTAGTTGCTTAAGTTGCTAAACCAGCCACGTTTTTTCACAAACGAAACGGTGTTGCGTTTTTAAAAACAGTAAATAACGCGCACGTATATATATATATATGTATATATATACACATACATAAATATACGTTCCAATAATTTTTTCTACTTTCCATTCCTTTTGACAACTTTCACATCAGCTCCTCGTACGCGAATTAGTAAAGACCTAACCTGACGAAGTACCACTTTTTCCAAACAACAAATTAAATCAGGAGTAATATGGTTCATTGAAATTCCTTTTAAAATAATGTACACTATAAAAAAGTATATAAGTTGTTTCATTTTGAAGCGCTAGCAANGTTCATTGAAATTCCTTTTAAAATAATGTACACTATAAAAAAGTATATAAGTTGTTTCATTTTGAAGCGCTAGCAATTTAGTCTCCGCATTTCATAACTTTGACAATGTATTTTGCTAGTGAGAATGAAACTGCCAGTGCCAAANACCACTTTTTCCAAACAACAAATTAAATCAGGAGTAATATGGTTCATTGAAATTCCTTTTAAAATAATGTACACTATAAAAAAGTATATAAGTTGTTTCATTTTGAAGCGCTAGCAACTTAGTCTCCGCATTCCATTACTTTGACAATGTATTTTGGTAGTGAGAATGAAACTGCCAGTGCCAAGCGTTATTATTCGTACATTGAACAGTATTTACTTTTTGAGTCGAACCTTGCTGTGCTTACGTCAGAGAGATTATCACCAATCCACGATGGAAAATATTTGTAAATGTATTCTTATTTGAGAGCAGATAACTTCAACAAGAAAATTGCCCCTGAATTTTTTCCCACTTGTAAAACATTAAACTCAAATAAGCGAACATATGAATTTATTTATTTATTTATATTTAGCATTATGTTCGATNGGAAAATATTTGTAAATGTATTCTTATTTGAGAGCAGATAACTTCAACAAGAAAATTGCCCCTGAATTTTTTCCCACTTGTAAAACATTAAAGTCAAATAAGCGAACATATGAATTTATTTATTTATTTATTTATATTTAGCATTATGTTCGATATTTGTCAATGTATTTTGGCATGAGAGCAGATAAATTTAACACGAAGATTGCCTTTAATTTTTTTTAACTTGTTAAATATTGAATGTTAATAAACAAAGATACTTATTTATATGTAGCTACATTTAGCAAAGAAATTCCCAAATCACTTACGACGAGCAGCAAACTTTCTATCCGTGTTTGCATTGCTGACTGCCTCAGTGCTTCGTCGTTTGCAATAATTCGATACGTGGTTTTGCCTTATTCTTTGATTCTACGTCAGATGGTTTTGCACAGAATAAACCTGGGACCTACTTATTATAATTAGCTCCGAGCCTCTTAGAAAGCATCGGTATTGTACTACACGCTAAATCTGAGGCCGTGATTTAAATCGGTATAATTATTTTACAGAATATTCAGTTGTTGAGTTAATATACTGGGAAATCAGTGATATGCACTGAGGTTTTACTGTTTAGCCAGTTAAAATTACTAGGAATCAGTAGAGATTACTGTTTATTCAGTTCATACCAACAACTACAATTATCACTGGCTAAAGTGGAGTCATTTTGATTGATCTGCAATCAAATTCGCTGATTTGGAGCAGTTTTAACTGTTTCGATTTGAGAGTGCAGTACAGTAACGTAGGCGTAAGCCGTACAATGCCAGCTGCTACTTCTCCCNCCCAAATCACTTACGACGAGCAGCAAACTTTCTATCCGTGTTTACATTGCTGACTGCCTCAGTGCTTCGTCGTTTGCAATAATTCGATACGTGGTTTTGCCTTATTCTTTGATTCTACGTCAGATGGTTTTGCACAGAATAAACCTGGGACCTACTTATTATAATTAGCTCCGAGCCTCTTAGAAAGCATCGGTATTGTACTACACGCTAAATCTGAGGCCGTGATTTAAATCGGTATAATTATTTTACAGAATATTCAGTTGTTGAGTTAATATACTGGGAAATCAGTGATATGCACTGAGGTTTTACTGTTTAGCCAGTTAAAATTACTAGGAATCAGTAGAGATTACTGTTTATTCAGTTCATACCAACAACTACAATTATCACTGGTTAAAGTGGAGTCATTTCGATTGATCTGCAATCAAATTCGCTGATTTGGAGCAGTTTTAACTGTTTCGATTTGAGAGTGCAGTACAGTAACGTAGGCGTAAGCCGTACAATGCCAGCTGCTACTTCTCCTGGACATGACGTAGCGCGGACAGCCACAGAGATCCTAACTGAAACGAGGGTTTCTTGCGAATTTAGAATTCTTAGTTCCGCATTTTAGGACGTTCCGTATCTTTACTTCATGTGTCAAACTAACATTCCCAATGATTACAAGGTTAGGAGACGTACTCAGATCAAGCAAAGTTGCGATTTTCTTGGAGCCATAAGTGACCATTAAGTGTAAAAAATAAGGGAACCGAATTCAGCAGCCATTAATTCAAATATTACACTAATAATCATTGTCAATACACATAACTAATATTATTATTTTATTGCCATGTTCAATGGGAGAACTCAAAATAGGGACTACGTTAAAAAAGCAAGAATTATAATATATATATAATATGCTCGATTAACTGCAAACATCATGTATTTGGGCAGACCGAATTTTTTTCATGGGGATGGTTTTATACAAATTAAACTAAATTCAATCTCACACTCAAACATCGGACGCAAATACATGTCTTATCTAAGGTTAATTCGTATCCACAAACCCTCACACTATAAGATGGCTTTCCAAACGAAAAATCCACGTATTAATTTTATTACTGACGCCAACATGATTGAAACTTAAATCGTTATTTTCTTTCCTTAAACGCATACATATTTTTAACTATCGCTCATAGGGTGACTCTTACATTGTGTCTATGATTTATATAGCATTTTCTGTAGAATTTACGCAGTAAATAATTTTCATTACGTCTTGGGTACGGTAGTGTTCGAATTGGCAATTTAATAATTTTTCTTTTGAATTTGGAATATCTCAGGCCGGATACTTTCGGCTGTGACTACTTTAACGCTTGAAACAATACATCAAAACATAATAACTTAATATTTCAAAATTGAATTTAAAAAATGCAATGTTANAAATTCAATCTCACACTCAAACATCGGACGCAAATACATGTCTTATCTAAGGTTAATTCGTATCCACAAACCCTCACGCTGTAAGGTGGCTTTCCAAACGAAAAATCCACGTATTAATTTTATTACTGACGCCAACATGATTGAAACTTAAATCGTTATTTTCTTTCCTTAAACGCATACATATTTTCAACTATCGCTTATAGGGTGACTCTTACATGGTGTCTATGATTTATATAGCATTTTCTGTAGAATTTACGCAGTAAATAATTTTCATTACGTCTTGGGTACGGTAGTGTTCGAATTGGCAATTTAATAATTTTTCTTTTGAATTTGGAATATCTCAGGCCGGATACTTTCGGCTGTGACTACTTTAACGCTTGAAACAATATATCAAAACATAATAACTTAATATTTCAAAATTGAATTTAAAAAATGCAATGTTAAAAAAAAGCGAAATTCACCTTCAAAATGCCCCGAATGTTGTTGTCTTCCAAAGCTATAATTAGAGTACTAGTATTTTTTACAACAAAATAAATGTTACGATAGTATAAACTAAGTTTTTTTTACTACTTACGAATTGAATCATTCCTTCTTATAAGTAAAAACTTTTTTTTTTTAATAATTAACTGAGCATTTACCTGAAAATGTTGAAGGTTAAATCACTATGGCGGTGATTTGTAGANCTTCCAAAGCTATAATTAGAGTACTAGTATTTTTTACAACAAAATAAATGTTACGATAGTATAAACTAAGTTTTTTTACTACTTACGAATTGAATCATTCCTTCTTATAAGTAAAAATTTTTTTTTTTTAATAATTAACTGAGCATTTACCTGAAAATGTTGAAGGTTAAATCACTATGGCGGTGATTTGTAGGTTTCGTTATTTCGCAAATTCATCATGTAGCAAGTCTCTTTGTGTACAAAAAATCTATACATTCCCATGTGTATCAATTTTGCATACTGAATAGAGTTATGTGAATATATAGAGCATGAGATCGAACAACAGTCAGTGTTTCACTACTGGGCAACACGCCGGCTACAATTTTGGGTTTATATCATAGTGAAAATATTTTATGAGTGGGTAACTTGGCGGACGTTTCCAAAGGCCATTGTGTGTTCTTGGGGTACTAACATTTATATTTTACGTAGATAGTTTTTTATACTTGGGGGTTGATGGCAGAAATTCAGGATTTATCTTTCCCATGGTTGTATCTGCGCTAATAATCACGAAACAAATAGGTGGTTAGGAAGTCCTCGGTCTAGGGTTCTAATTTTGTTATTAGAACTTATGGCAGATCGGTGTAAAAGAAGATAAAATCAGTGAGATAAATTCATTGAAACATACACGAGTTGCAGTGAATGTTCGTGGTTTTTAACATGCAAATTCCCCTTCCATAGACACGGTTTGTCGAACGTCATAAAAATGTGCCACCAAAAAGCTGATAGCTTTAGTAAGAGTTGTGAAGTGGAGGATTGTGAAATGTCGTAAAGTATGTTGGCATTCGTTCTCATATGTACTTGGCTGTTTCCAATATTATACGTATCTCATTAGCACGCAGTTATGCACTTTACTTCTCATTGGGTACGTAATTGGTGTTAGTATTCGCCAGCATTGAGGTGGGTCAATACGCCTGCTGCGTGCACCGAGAACGAGTTAGTAAACATCTCCATAACCTGCAGCGGTCTACAGCGGCCACTCGCTCAATTCCCCCCCTCACCCTTTTATTTTTCTGTTTTGCTTATTTTTTTAAACAGTTATTGAGGATAACGCGCTCAGTAACGGCAAGCAAGCTATTTCTATTTTCAAATGACTTGTAAGTTGGCTATTCGCTTTCTTCTACTTTATTTGTGTATCCACGAGCACAAACAGTAACGATAGTCACAATAACAGCTAATATAATGGCGTGAAAATTATAACAACTATGATTTCCGCGTATCCTAATTTTCCTAGTGAAGTGTAAGGTCAAACACTCTGAATAAACATAAGTCCTGTACGGTCAAAANCGTGAAAATTATAACAACTATGATTTCCGCGTATCCTAATTTTCCTAGTGAAGTGTAAGGTCAAACACTCTGAATAAGTCCTGTACGTTCAAACNGGTCAAACACTCTGAATAAGTCCTGTACGGTCAAAAACAGTTTAAAGCAAATTTTCTCCATAACCAACAAAGCGTAAGGAAAATTCAATTTTTTTTCTGATCTTTTTTTTTAAATTATGCACGGCAACAATAAATAGGTAATAAATAAAATATTGTAATAAAAGTGGATATTGAGAGTGATAAAACTTATAGTAATTTGTATATCAATTTTAAATATCTTGAAACACACTTACGGATTTCAATGTTTAGAAGATTTTTCACAAGAGTTTCGAAATAAAAAGGTAAATTAGACTCAAGAAAGCGAATAACAGTATAAAGTATATGAAAAGCCAGGTAGTTTTCTTCTTCTTTACTTAATTCATGGGACCAATGGTTTGCAATAGAAGAGAACGTAACTCGCCTTCATTGGAAACCAGGCTAAATTGCAGTTTGTAATTTAAAATTACTTATGATCTGCTTTACTAGGAAATGTCTACTTATTNTTTCTTCTTCTTTACTTAATTCATGGGACCAATGGTTTGCAATAGAAGAGAACGTAACTCGCCTTCATTGGAAACCACGCTAAATTGCAGTTTGTAATTTAAAATTACTTATGATCGGCTTTACTAGGAAATGTAGGCCTGTCTATCTTCCCCATCAGGGCTGTAATGTATAATACCGTTCACAGCTTATCACTGGACGAACGAGGNATGTAGGCCTGTCTATCTTCCCCATCAGGGCTGTAATGTATAATACCGTTCACAGCTTATCACTGGACGAACGAGGACTCCCAAGTGGGTAGTTTGCCAGACACCACACTAGTGTAGAGGTTTTCTTTGTGCAAACCTGTTTGCTTCCTGTCCCATCTTCACTCCTTCGATGCTCCACCCCCAATATTCATTTACAAATTTATTGATACGCATTGTTCGCTGTATATGTAAAATTTAAATAAACAAGCTCAGTATAAAATAATACACAAACTTTGAAGATCTATAATATCAAAACCAAACAACCTGCAATCTTGGATGGCCAATTAAATGAACCATGAAACTGTGAAGTTTGTTTACTATATCTTCATAAATATTCAATGTGATCACCACGAGCGGCCCGAACGACATCTACGCGATAATGGAACTCGTTCCACACTCTTGTCAGCATGTCTGGCGTTACGGTTTGGATGGCGTCCGTAATTCTCGTTTTGAGGTCGTCAATGTTAGCCGGCAATGGTGGACGAAACACTTCATCCTTTATGCACCCCCATAAAAACAAATCGCATGGGGTAAGATCCGGGCATCTTGGTGGTTAGTAATGAAGAGCCTGATCACCAGCTGCTCCTCGACCAATCCAGCGTTGCGGCAACGTCTCGTTCAGGTATCCGCGAACAGCTAGGAGCCAATGGGGTGGCGCACCATCCTGCTGGAAAATGAAGTCCCCCGCCGCCTCTTCTAACCGAGGAAACAACCACTCTGTAAGCATGTCCAAATAAGGGATTCCAGTAACAGTGGGCTCGTGAAAAAAGAAAGGGCCAAAAACAGTATCTTTGGATACAGAGCAAAACACGTTCACTTTGGGGAAGCGCGCTCGTGTTCGGTGGTTTCATCTGGAGGCTCCTGACCCCATATCCGCACGTTGTGCCGGTTCACCTTACCATTTGTATGGAACGTCGTTTCATCGCTAAAAACCAGTTTAGACTTGAAGGCATCGTCTACCTCTTTCTGGGCACATAAAGGAAACATCAGACCGTCCCCTTCACATTGACGTGTCGAATGCGAACTCGCTTCCCTATCACCACCTCAAACCGAGAGTTGCGAACGCCATCCAAACCTTAACACCGGACATGCTGAAAATAGCGTGGAACAAGTTTGATAATCGCGTAGATGTCGTTCGGGCCGCTCATGGTGGTCACATTGAACATTTTAGAATGTATGGTAAACAAACTTCGCGGTTCCACGGTTCATTTTTGTTTTGATATTATATACCTTCAAAGTTGGGGTATACTTTTGTACTCATCCTGTATATGTAGCAATCACTATCTTTATAACACCAAACTTAAAATACCTACTCGCGAAGTAACATGGAGGTTTGCTGTTTGCCACAAAACAATAAAAGTATTATAATTTGTTTTACAAAAATACAACTAATTTGCTCTCTCGAAACTGAACGTTCATGGTGATATCCATGACGGATCTTAGAAAAAAGCAGCCCTGTTATCTTTGATGTATAACGTAATTTCAGAAAATCAGGAAAATATTTCACAGACTTACTTTCTCCACATAGGAGGCAATTCAGTCAATAAGTAGGGTGGGCAGGTTATATATATATATTTCTTCTTACCACACTCGAAGAAGCACTTGTAGTATNATATTTCACAGACTTACTTTCTCCACATAGGAGGCAATTCAGTCAATAAGTAGGGTGGGCAGGTTATATATATATATATATATTTCTTCTTACCACATTCGAAGAAGCACTTGAAGTACNTTATATATATATATTTCTTCTTACCACACTCGAAGAAGCACTTGTAGTATCATGACAGCGATGGTTTGTACCTAGATATAATGCTGTATTATGTTAGTGGGATTAATTTGATCTAAGTGGTTATATAATGCGAGTTACTAAGTGGTTGTGTCACTCAACGAGAAAATATTATCCAAAGAAGTGCTTCAGATGTACTTTTAGGAAAATAAAAAGTTAAAAATATTAGTTTCCAATTAAGTAAAATGTGTGAAAAATGTAACAAGTTCGGTGCTTCAACTATTTTATCGTTGTGGTCTTGTCATATTTCTTTCACATTTTCTGATAAAAATAAAACGTAAGAATAAAGTGTTCACAGATGTTACATACAATAGCAGTCATAAAACATTTTGTTTGTTGTAACGGAAACTTCTTAAGTGAAAATCTTTTTTCTCTACACATTGACTATCGATTAACTGGGACAAAGTAGGAGCATTGTAATTTATTTCGGATCGACATAAGAAGCGGAAAGTATGAGTGTATATTATAAATTATTATCAAACAGCTATTCCCACTAACATGCCTTCATAGTAAGGCAGCGACGTATAAATACACCCTTATCTGCTCTGAACTTGCTCATCCTAAATAGACGAAGGGCTCACTAACAGTTCCATTGCTCAAGGGGATTGGTCGCTTTTTGCCGTCTCATCCGTTTGTCGATATTTCGCTTACCTTGCTCGGCTCGCTTCGTTGGAACACAGCTATAAATAAAAAATTACATATAATATCTCCGTCTCTCCCAAACTCCCCGGGGAATATTCGCCTCCCTTCCCCTCTTGCACCCGCACAATCCACTGCCTAAACCCCTGGACCCACCCGTTAATTGGCTATATATTCATTACTTCCCCCTGCCTCCCCGTTTGCTCGCGAACCGCGGCTTCATTACGCCTTACGGGCCGGAAATTGCACGCCGAGCGGCCATGGCGAATTGGGGAAAACAGCGATGGTGCACCGGTTTGTTAGCGGTCGTTAATCAGATTTGGGGGCTCCATCGAGGCCCAGGCCACCTCGCCTTGTTCCTGCACGACCAGCGTGTGCCATCCCAACAATCGTCGTCTTATACGAAGTTTCGCTCATACGTTACATGTGCAACTTTCTTTGTTAAAAGACTACTTTTTGTGTGCTTACATGAGATACTTTACGACTTAACACACATTTAAATGAGGGATAATTTTACCTGTGCTAGAATTAAAAATATTTGTCTTGTGAAAAGGTTACAGATTTTGTACTGAATTATTTTCCTAGCTTGGAAATAGCGCAGGGTTTAATAAATTTCCTTAAATTAACAAAAATTATTTGTTAAATAAAACAACGTTCATTTGGAGCAAGCAAGTTAATTGTTTATATAGGATAAATGAAATATTTTGTTGCTGTAAACCAATTTTGTTGATCATGTTTGGTTGTCCAAAACAAACGTTTGGTTTTCGCAACAGAATATTTGCTTGGCATTACGTACATTAAACAGTTTCAGTTAATATACAATCAATTTGGAAACCCAACCGAGATATGATATACGCCCGAGCGGNCGTACATTAAACAGTTTCAGTTAATATACAATCAATTTGGAAACCCAACCGAGATATGATAAACGCCCGAGCGGTGCATCTTAGCAACTTTGACTTAGGTCACAGCTGATATCCAAGAATGTTTTACAATATACGTACATCTCAAATACTGGACGAGGTGCGCAAATACATATTCCAAATTTTCCTGTATTTTTAGTTACTTGTTGAACTCGTTTTATTGTGATGTTTATACCATTATTAAGCATCAATAAATGCACTTACAAACACGGTTACCATCCTAGTTGTCACAACAAATACGAACAAACTTTCGAACGAAGGCAACAAGTGAGTGGCAAAACACAGTTGATTCAACTAAATATTTGGTTGATAAGCTAATTTATTTTGGTTCAAAGGTTTTTTTAATTCAAGCGTGTATTTCTTTATATGAACAAAATTCATTTTGTTGCTTTTAGAGTTTCGTTCACTCAACAAAATATATTGTTAGGGTTATAAAATAAATTTTTTTGTCCTATCTAAACACGTATTTTGTTATCTGGAACAAACATTTCTCTGGGTGTAGATTATGTTATCATTTGCTCCTGTTGAATTATATTTCAAGCGTGGGAAAAATTATCTATTAAATAAGTTGCAAATTAAAAGTCAAACAATAAACTCTAAATAAACTAAACTGGCATGCACAATGATAGCGCGTAATTGGAATTACGAGGACGCGGACCTCGTTCAACAATCACTGCAGTTCACAAGGCGAAAATTCTTTTCTTTCTCGTTTCGCATAGCAAATCATCCCACACCCAGTGTTCAGAATAATCGTGAATATTATTCCCAAAACAAGACACAAAATAACGTCACGAGGTATAACAGGAGAGTAAATTTACGAAATGTTTTTTGGGTTTTACGTATCATAGGCACAAGAGAGGCTGTATAGTGGCAAGGAACATTNTAGTAAATTTACGAAATGTTTTTTGGGTTTTACGTATCATAGGCACAAGAGAGGCTGTATAGTGGCAAGGAACATTTCGCGGGTTCAACGTCATGAAGGTAACACTCCACAATTCTGTAGTATTTGCGGTTTCTCCATACATTTATAATAAAACGTTTTAAGTCACCCCTCGTATGACAATTTTGATTGTTTCATAGAATACATGTATTACAAGCGTTTTATGTTAACATAAAATACCTTACTTTTGGTTGAATTAAAATATTATTTATATTTTACATATAAATTGTAATGTTTATTTTATACTCAACTTAATTAAAAATAGGAAAAAAATNCCGAGCGTTACACTTTTTCATAAGTGACTCCCAGCCGCAACCTAATTTAAGACGTTGTCACGTCAAAAATATGTGTATTGGTAATGCCTAGTAAGAAACAGTTGCTATGCAAAATACTATTATACAGAGTGCGCACGAATGCGGTGCGTTATCCCTGTGGTGAAACTTTCTAGACTCGGTTAGGCTTTGTATGCATGAGGCGTAAGAACAGTCTGGCCATAGAACTTAAGCAGGGTTTCAGAAAAGTTGGAAGTAACCGTGAATGGATTATATGCACCCATTAGCGAGTAGCTCGTTTTGATCGAAATCAGGTAGCGCGTGAGGCAGTCAGTGTTTCTTGCAAGTTTGCTATTGACTCAGGATAGTCCAGGGCGTCCACGTAAGGCAAACCTCTAGTACAACATTTGTAAGCGCCTCTAGGTTCATTCTAGTCATAAAAGAGCATTGCAACGGACCCTCTCAAGACTGCAAACTATGCTTTCCTGGTAGGCTGAAGTGCACACAAGTAAGAGCTGTAACAACAGGCTGTTATTACAACAACAGGATGTCATTACACACGACGTAAGCCAGTGGATCATACAGCAGATACGACTTACTTTTCTCCTTTTCCTCAAGGAAACGGCGCAAGGNCACACGACGTAAGCCAGTGGATCATACAGCAGATACGACTTACTTTTCTCCTTTTCCTCAAGGAAACGGCGCAAGGAATCCTTAAAAAGGCTATTTCTAACCATCGTCAGTATTTTTCTTTTTCTTTTGAATATTTTTCACTGGGAAAATAAAATATAGTAGACATATGTAAAAATATCTTCGTATATTTTAAAAGGCACACTGACTGGCTTGAGCCCAGTAAAGTTGGTAACGAAATGACATGTCTTAACGTTGCATTAAAAGTGTTATTTAAACATTTGTGCAACTGTAAAAACTATATAATTTGAAAAATATCCGATTTTCTAATTATTTTACACTTTAACTTAACCGACGCATATACAAAGTAATGCGGCCCATTACAATGTTGATTTTACGTATGGCGGAGAAATACACAATGTGCATGCAAGTAGAACTTGAGCAGGACTTTCAAAAATGCTCGTTTTACCGTGAACGACCTATTAACACTGTGATCCGATTGTAAGAGAAACTGAGGGGTATACATTCTTATGATGGCATGGACAGGCCTTATCTCGGTAGACAGGCCTTAATTCGGCATGTACGCACCATTACACATACGATTCAGGACAGTGGGCGGCATACTGCGGTAATCAGGACGCATTGCCGAAACTCATTGTTATAAGAAACAGCAAAAATCCTCTCCGCCACATTGAGAGCCAGGTCAGTATTTCGCGATGTTCCGCGACATAGGCGACCATAGCTCCAAAGGCAGGGTCTTTATTGTCGTATTCTGATTGTACTACATCAGCCTTCGGCATTAGAAAAGGTGGGATTTACTGAGCTATAAGTTACAAATCGTGGCTCTTTTGTTATTTAACATTATTTTCACTTAAAATACACTAAAGTTGGTTAAAAATGCAACACCAAGAAGGATACGNCTCTTTTGTTATTTAACATTATTTTCACTTAAAATACACTAAAGTTGGTTAAAAATGCAACACCAAGAAGGATACGAGTGATTTAAATAAATTTTATCCCAAGGATTAGGTACATGACAATGCAAAATTGATTAGGATTATACAACTGTACATAATCTCTATCCTAAATAATTCAGTATGGTGTGAAGCCTCCACGTTCTACAATGAGAGCCCCTAAATATCATGGCATGGGATCAAAGAGGACCTGGATACGTTCCTGGGGAATCTCCCTCCACGCCGTTTGTTTGCGAGTCCACAGAGCATCAACAGTGGTTGCTGGAGGTCTGTGACGAACAAATCGCCGACCAACCATATCCCAGACATGTTTGATGGGTGACGTGTCAGGCGAACGTGCAGGCCAGGGAAGCAGTGGTACCCGTCGTTCATTGAAGAAGGCTTGCACATTCCTCGCCATATGTGGCCGGCCATTGTCCTGCTGAAATATGATACGTGGAGTCGTCTTAAGAAGGGGCAGTACCTCGGGGTCTAAAACCTCCCTGATGTAGCAGTTGCTGTTCAGCTTGCCTTCAATAAGTAGGAGTCAAGATCGCATGTTGTATCTAATGGAGCCCCAAACCATCACACTTGACGTTTGTCCGCTATGGCCGCTCCACAATGCAGGTTGCCAGATTGCGGTCACCATGGTAGCGTCTAACACGTATGCGGGCATCACTGCAGGACAGGTTGAAGCGGAACTCGTCCGAAAACACTACATTTTGGCAATTAGCATGCCAGCGACGGCGTTCACGTGCCCATTGTAGTCTTAGGCGTGCTGTGCGGTCCGTTACGGCCATGCGGACAATATGGCAGCAGTTACCCCGTGCTGTGGTCACATTGCGTGGTCCAGTACCCGCTCGTCACTGCGTACGACCCACTACTATCCACTGGTTCCACACACGCATCACTGTCGTAGCAGCGTGCCCTGTACGAGCCGAAATGTCACGGTATGGCAAACCCGTTACCTGGAGACCGATCATTCTGCCCCGTTCGAACTCACTCACATGCTGATATGGCGCCCTTTGACGTCGACGAGGCATACGGGCACTTGCTTTCACTTAGTCTGACGGCTCTTCACTGACTGAGCTTAGAGCAACACTGATCTTTCCGGTCACACAAGATAGGGCGCTGCTGGGCCTACGTGTAAGCCATATCTTTGTATCTTTGCAATCGTAATAACTTATTGCTGGTACACTGTTCTACACATCCTCCGAGTTTGGATTCATTCGGGCCATTCTTTCTGTGTGTTGCAATTTTCACAAACTATAGTGTATTTAAAAATACCCCCCCCCCAAATGTATTAACTGTTATTATTATAACCCTATTTCTAATGGATAATTATATATTACTGATAATATCTCTCTTTATTTTATTCAACTCGCCTCCATATGCCAAGAATATTAAAAGCTGGTTTTAAATTAAGTATAACATTTTCAATTTATAAATAAATGTTTGAAGTACAGCTTGTCCTGAAATCCATTCGCGGAATTTTCCGGGTCCTGTCAACAACGTGTTTTAATAGCAGTGTAGTCCAAAATGTTATATTAAGTAACCGGTGCCATGCGCGACATGGGTCTCCAACAGTCACACATACGACCTCTTTGTCATAGTGGAGTTACGCTTTGGGCTTGTCACAGCAATGCACAGACTCTATGGCGACGTAAAGGCCCTGTCTACACTGGCGACGTAAAGGCCCTGTCTACACTCGCGACGTAAAGGCCCTGTCTACACTCGCGACGTAGAGGCCCTGTCTACACTCGCGACGTAAAGGCCCTGTCTACACTCGCGACGTAAAGGCCCTGTCTACACTCGCGACGTAGAGGCCCTGTCTATACTCGCGACGTAAAGGACCTGTCTACACTCGCGACGTAAAGGCCCTGTCTACACTCGCGACGTAAAGGCCCTGTCTATACTCGCAACGACTGAATGTTAGATATCTGATTCTGCGCGAAACATAGTATGCTGACGTATTCTAAAGTATCCCACGCATTAGTTCACGCCCAATTTTGCGTTCAGATAAATTATTTTCATACGTCCTAATGACATAATATAAATATAAACTCTTCAATCCACTTAGCCTTAAGGCCCTTCGGATCTTCTCCTATTCTAAATATTATTCCTGTTGTAANATTCTTTATTCGTTTATTTCAATCTGCTTATTGTACTCATCTGCCAAGGGAACGTTGATAGCAATTCATTCAAAATAAAATTTTTATCATCTCAATTTTTAAAATTAGTTTAAAATTGTTGATAGAAATCAATTCATAATAAAATTTTATCATACCATCATTTAAAATTTGCATTGGCTTGGAAATCTCCCACAAGGGGGGTGGTGACTGTTAGCCTGGTTTTACCAGTTACCACAGGGAGCCACGGGGAGGCCGTCACCCGAAGACCTTTACCCCCCCTGTACTTTCATCATACATTAATTAAACAACTAAATAATTATAGTCAGCATACAATGCCGCATATATCTAAAATATATAATAACATACCATACAAAACACCTTAAAATATTCCTAACAAGTCTCCCTTATAAGTAGTAAAGACCAATTCCCCTCTAATATGAATCTAGGCTTTTTCGTTGTTCCCTGATAGCCTTGCCAGCAAGCGTGGCGCTACCGGGGCCCTTGCCCAGTAGCTAGGCGCCCCACTGGCCTCGCCTGCCAGGGCATTCAACTACTTACCTAGCCCCCCTAATTATCCTAAACTATACTAATCTTGCAAGTCATCATTTAATGTCTTTACTACTCTATATACTTGATCTATGTAGCTTTCAATATCCTGATATACTTCCTCGTCGTATATATTAAAATTTACTAGTGGCCATTGTTCACCTTTTGTATTTAAATTTTAACATAGTTCTCTTCTTTCGACTTCAAACATGTTACATGTATACATAATATGATAACTGTCTTTCTCACCCATACCACATTCACACATTCCATTATCGATTTTGTTTATTTTCTTAAGATAAGCTTTCATTTGCCCATGTCCGCTGATCATAATTTTGATACTTTTGCTTAATGTGGTCTTGTGGTTATACCATTCGTTTACATTCTTGATATAATTTTTCGTACTATAATTGCTATCTGTTCTTCCCATTCTTCTGCCCATTCAATAATAGCTGTTCTGTGGAGTTCCTTCTTGATTTCTTTTATGTTATAGACCNTTCTTCCCATTCTTCTGCCCATTCAATAATAGCTGTTCTGTGGAGTTCCTTCTTGATTTCTTTTATGTTATAGACCTCTTCGTTATCCAATCTGTTAACCCATCTTATATTGTCTTGTGTGAATCCTTGGTATTCTATTCCATCTATCCTATTATATCATCTGTAAATTTTAATTTTAATATCTTATTTTTGTTCTTGATTACATAATCTATTGGAATAATCTTATTTAAAATAACTGATACTGAAAATGATATAGTTGGTGTCATGTCATATAGTTTTATCATAATGAATCTCTGGAGTGATCTAAGTTTCCTTATTAATAACACATTATTAATTTTTCTCTCAAGAGCTATTGTACCATATGTAATTACGCTAACAAAAATGGATTTGTATATTACATTTCTTAGCTTTATATTGTGTTTTATATATTTCCAAATTTTATATTTCATCTTATTGCATAAAGTTTTAAGTTTTTCTGTAATATTGTTTANAAGTTTCCTTATTAATAACACATTATTAATTTTTCTCTCAAGAGCTATTGTACCATATGTAATTACGCTAACAAAATGGATTTGTATATTACATTTCTTAGCTTTATATTGTGTTTTATATATTTCCAAATTTTATATTTCATCTTANACGCCGGAATGGAAGGGAGGGGAAAACGGGAGATCCCCGAGAAAACACTTCGACCAGCGGCATCGTCCTGCACGATTCCCACGTGCGAAAACCTGGGAGCGAACCCGTCGGGAATCGAACCCGGTTCGCCTTGGTGGGAGGCAAATGCTCTAGTTACTGCGCTACAGCGGCCTTTTCATACAACGTGTTGCTAAATATCACCAACAAACTACAGCTGGTTATTCCTGAGGAAAATTAAAGATGAAAATGTGTGTAGCACTTTTCCTGGAAGCAATTATCACGGGAGCTATGCGGCCTCAAAAAACGAGTTTTGAAATGGTTTTCGTTACGAATGTCAGCAACTACTAGAAATCATGCAACAAGTCGACGACTAGTGTTTTGTAGAACGGATATATTACATCTGTGGAAATACACTTGGTGATATTATCCCCTTCATCAGTAAGACAGAGGTTTCCACTCAGTTTTTTGTTATAAATCAGCACCTATATTATCCTAATGAAAGCGGATAATATTACCGACCGCATTTACACACGCGTGAGATCACATATCTACAAAACACTATTAACAGATTTGTTGTGTAATCTAAAGTAGTTCCCGATATTTGTAAATAAAATTATTTCGAAACTCGATTTTTGAGGGCGCAGAGTAAGAGCCAAGTAGAAGTGCTACATAACTTTTTGTCTTATATTTTCGTCAGGAATAACCTGTTGGAGTTTGTCGGTGATTTTTAATATCACGTTGTATAAAGAGTGTGTGAGATATGAACACACGTAAAGACATTTATTATAACGTAAATGTTTAAAAATAAAAGACATAAAGCTATGCCAAACTCTTGCAAATGCATAATAATATGAAAGTAACAATAATAAATAAGCATGGTGTATCATCCTGTGCCGTAATATCTGCCGTCATAGAATTATTTTTTGATGCGGCGGGAAAAAAAATATTTCACTGAAAAATGGCTGAGTAAAGAATGCAAATAAAATGTTCTTCAGTAATAATGGTTGNGCGGGAAAAAAAATATTTCACTGAAAAATGGCTGAGTAAAGAATGCAAATAAAATGTTCTTCAGTAATAATGGTTGGTAATATTGATAACATGTCTTGAAGTTTGCATAACGACAAACACAGTTATGTTGTCTTACATTAAAACATTTGCCACTCGGCCATTACATAAGCCACTCGGCCATTACATAAGCCACTCGGCCATTACATAAGCCACTCGGCCATTACATAAGCCACTCGGCCATTACATAAGCCACTCGGCCATTACATAAGCCACTCGGCCATTACATAAGCCACTCGGCCATTACATAAGCCACTCGGCCATTACATAAGCCACTCGGCCATTACATAAGCCACTCGGCCATTACATAAGCCACTCGGCCATTACATAAGCCACTCGGCCATTACATAAGCCACTCGGCCATTACATAAGCCACTCGGCCATTACATAAGCCACTCGGCCATTACATAAGCCACTCGGCCATTACATAAGCCACTCGGCCATTACATAAGGGCCAAGGCGAAATTCAGATCTGAAAAAAAAATCGTTCTATACATGCAATACGTATTCGCATTAAATTAATACAAAGTCCTCCGTCCGTCGTTGAAAGAAATCATACGAAGAGGAATCTGTCGCAATCGAACCACCACACCCAAAATAGTAATCTCCCGAAACTGCTGGCTCCGTGTAAAGGGTATTCACGATAAAGTAAGAACTTTTTGAAGGTTTCTCATTTGGAATGATGGTAAATAAATATGTTTCATTATAGCTTTGGACGTTAACTTTTGAGTCCGGTGGAATATGCACACTACATTTATAACTTCCATAGCAATATTTATATTAAAAAGTAGTGGAAGGATAAAACATGGCTGGAAGGAAAAAAATTAAAGCTTCCAAAGTGCTCACTTTACCGTGAACAGCCTATAGATATATGAACCGCAGTGGTGTAGTGTTCAGACAACACGCCTCCTTTCCCTAAATACGCGGGTCGATGCCCGGCGGGGTCACGCCAAGGTTTTTGCATGCGGGAAACATGGCGGACTTTGCTGTTGGCAGGGGTTTTCTCGTGATACTCCTGTTTCACCCATCCTAACATTTCGCCGCTTCCCCAACTCCACATCGCTTCATTACCGTAAGCGCTAATGTCGTCCAAATCATTAACACGCAATTAGGGAAGCGTCCCTGCCGACTACAACGACATTTAAAGCAAGGATTCTTTTATAGATTCACAGCGTGCCACTTGCATCTCTTGCAGTTCGTCGCAGACATTACAGTTTCGCCCTTCTTAGCTGGGCAGCTACTTGTTCCCGTTAGCTGGCAGTGATGCTTGCGTGTTTACCCCATGTTTCATCAGTTCGGCCGGCACTGATGCCTTTGGACGTCCATTGTTTTATAAGGTTCCGTATATGTAAGTCTTGTTGAAGAAATTCAGCAGTAATATTTCAATTGATTCAATGGATGGCTGGTAACATATAATACTAATAAGCCTCTATGGTGGTTTTGCTGCATACTTTAAATATGACTGCTGGTTTCGTTACGTATTAATTCCCTAAAATTATACCGTGATAAGTAAATTCCCGGAAACTGGGAATATTTGTTCATTGAAGGGAAATATTAATAGCCAAGAAACAAGTTCTTTTTCGCAAGGTTATTACCCAAGTCGTAACCATTTTTAGGGAGTAATGCCATAATATCCACGGAGTAGTGTAGAAGATTGTTATATGATTCGAAAAGGGCTTATTAACGTCCCCCGCTATAATGCCAAACTATTATACTATTATACCTGAAGGCTTATCACGAGACGACTTATAAACTAACTTATGACCTAACTTAAATTAACACCCATGCCTTATCTGGGATTCAAACCCAGAGCCTCCCGCCCCCAGACCGGCAGCACACCAACCGACTGCTCCACGGGAGGTCGGATGTTATACGGTAGTCAACCGGAAGTGTGATTCAGAACACAGGTAATCCGAAATGTCTCTTTCTTCGTTGAAGACTTCTGTAAAAAAAATTACAACTTGTAAATACATTTACTTAATCACGGGAAGTAAATTGATATAAGAATTGCAGTTTTCTTAAAAATATATTTAATGGGAATTTTTAAAATAGGATGTAGAGGTCTATTGCAAATAACGTGGAGTTAAACTCAACCTAAATATAAAGTACCTACTACTGTAATAATATGCACGACCCAATTTGTCATATTTTGCTCAATTCAGCCGTGATTCCTGCTAGGATATTTAATTTTCTGGAATGCGGGGAAATTAACCGTGGTTTTTATTTCCAGATACTTCATTGAATTTTGCGCGAGTCTTATTTCGGTCGAGCCCGCGGTGTTCCACGCCAACGAACATGGTGGGGGCAATCCCCCTCCCTCCTCCCCTCCAATCGTGGTCCCCCGAAGAACGCAGAAGAGCTTTCCCTCGTCTTAATTTCGATGGAATGAAATCCCCCTCAGTNCATCCCTCAATTAGGACTCTCAGGCATCCTCGTCCTGCTACTCCCTCCCTCTGCTACAACCCCTCCTCCCTTTCCCGGCCAAACAAACCCCTGCTCAACGTGCTCACCGCAGAAATATAAGCGGTGCACACCCTCCCCTCCCGGCCAACCCATCGGCCGGAGTTTCAGCAGGGCCTGCACAACAACCACACTGCAACGCCAGATCTGACCACTCACATGCTTGCGCTTTTCAACTAACGTGCCTGGTCATTTACTGCTCTTGAACTACAAATTTTTTTTATTTCACCGTGACAATATTTACTTGAACATTTAAAATAAAACTGTATGTTAAAAAACGAATTTCAACGTCCGCGTTTACGTACAGTAAGTATAAAATATTAATTTTTGTTTCGAAGAAATGAAATGGATTTAATTTCTAAAGTAATATTTAAATGTAGCTTAAACATAACGAAGCTGTTAGTTAACTTCTTTAATTTCGAATTCACACCGACATCACTTATAATGTCGACGAAATAACGTAATCCATGCCCAGATTCGTATACGATTAAATTTAAAACCAAATGCATAAACTACCTTTTTGGATTGTGTCCACTGACTACATTCATTGCATTAAAAAACCATTTGCATTATTAGAGTTCAAAGAGTTCGTCTGTAGTTATCATAACCATTCTTGAAGCATTGGCTAATATATTTATTGATCGTTTTGTAGCCCGTTTGACACGCAAAACTGATAAAACTGATAGTTGCATGGGCATTCTCTGAGTATCGACTTATCGGTAATACTCAGAGACGATTATCGAAGCTGCAGTCACCACGGTTGTTACAATGATGTGTACGACAAAAGTAAACATGCTGATTGCATTTGCCGCTTAATTATAAATATAATGAATTATAACACGTTGGATATAATAGAGTATTTATAAATCGCTGCCCTTACAACTTTATATATGCCAAGCAATATTTCAAATAGGGAAGGATTTTTTCAAATGTGATTTCAAAAGTGCTCTGTCAAATGCGAACCAGATGCATTCGGGTTATGGTAGATCAAAACTTGACAAACATTGCCACCGACACATTTACCAACAAACACAAATTCAGTTTATTTCTGCCCAAATGTTACAATGTTTGCAGATTGCTGACCTACTAATTCTTCCATCCGTCTACTACGTGAATCAATATTTTCTGTTTTGGGAGCAGATTTCCTCTCACTCACTTTTTAATTAATAGTAACGCTGTGAACAACTCGCAGATCTCGATTTCGTGTTTTTATTACCTTTTTCTACTTTATAAAGCCATTAGCCATTAGCCAAAACAGAAGCCTTATACATGGCAATCCTGAAAATTAAAGGTAATATGTGTAAACTTACGAAAATAGGCCTGTGAAAGCAGCTACAGGAGTATACAGACAAGTAATAATGTAAATATGTTGCCTAAGTATAATGAATAAGATGCGTGTACTACTACGAGAAAATGAGTTCAGCGGAAACTGTACATTTTAGAACAAAAGGGTGAAATTTTTCTACATTATAAACCCACATGAGAAGGCGAATATATTAGTGCAATAAAACATATACTTGTAAATTATTTTGTTTTTATTTAACAACAATTATTTATTCTGTAATAGGGCAATGCATTAAAATGTGGACTCGTATACATAATTACAGGAATATAAACTTATAGAATTGTAAAATAATGACATGCTGTTACCGTTTTGAGTTAATACACTGAAAACCTAACCAAATCGTTGAACTATTGTGACGTGATAGCACAGTTTAGGAGTCGCGTGATGAGAACTTTTTGACTAATGATCAAATCTCATCCCAAAACCAAAATTAATCATTTATATATATATATATATATATATATATTTTTTAGCTGACCCGACAGACGTTGTCCTGTCCAATGGAAAATTTTCTTTTTATTTTACAGTCTATCTCAAAATGTGTGATGTGCCTGGAATGATATCGACTTGGAACCATGCTGTTTTTTTCATAAATTTAAGTTACAATTGAATTAAATCAGAATTTCAAGTTAACAGTCAAAACAAAGAAATGTTTCAATTTGAGTTGTTTGCTGTGACATCACTATTTCTTTCATTGCAGTGCTTTATAATACACGACATTTGTTGTTTTGTTGTCTGGTGCGTAAACGAACAAAGCTGATGGCTTTCCGACACGGGAACAGGCGACCTACAATTGACCTTGCGAGAAGCATGGATTTTCAAGGTTAATCCCGCAAACGTTTAATGACTGTCCTTGTGATTTGTTTATAGTCATTGTGAATGCTAGCCGCACGGGAAACTGCAACCGTTTAAAGTCAAATGGCATGTCGGTCGGAATCATTGGGATTCGTGGTATTAAAACGCCTTCTCCTTTATGCTTTCCTCTAAGAATTGTTGCTTCTATGACGTTGTTCAGCAGTTTTTTCTCCGCAAGCCGGGTGCCATTACAAATACGTGGTTGGTTGATATTTCTCAATATTATAATTACCGATCCAACTTTTAATTGGAGGTTGTGAGGCGGAAATCCGGGCAATTCCAGCGAGTTTAAAAATTCGGTTGGATAGTTGACGACATCATCTTGGCTAGTAACGGAACCTACCGATTTGTACGTCATCAATTCTCCAGCAATTTCACTTTGAATCTTGACATTTAATTCGTTGACATCAATGTTTTCGCAGCCAATATAGCACGTTCGCTCAACCAATCATGACTTTTGTAATTTTGAGCAATGTTTGGGAATACCTTTGTGGTGAGTTCGGTCTTTGAGTAGATGAACTGACAAAAATCTGCGGGGAATGTAATGCAGCCAGTCGAAATGTCAACTGAGATTTTGCCATGGCCAATGTCCAGCAATTGTTTTCAAAATACTTCTTGAGATTGGTCGTTCTGCAACTCGACACGCATGTTCATACTTAATTTGAGTGTCTTGATGTGTTTCCACAAAACTGATGACTTCAAACATGCATTAAGTTCATCGTCTGGCGCTGACCGTGGAATCACTGGCAATGTTTGGCGTAAATCACCTGCCAACAGAATCATCGCACCACCAAATCTGTTTTGATTGTTTCGTAGATCTTGCATCGTTCGGTGTAATTCCTCCAATGATTTTTTGTGCACCATCGCACATTCATCCCAAACTATCAATTTGCATTGCTGCAAAACTTTGCACAGTCTTTCCAAAGGTTGCACATTGGAGTTTCTTTGATTTGCATATTCAACGGCAACTTGGTTGCAGAGTGAGCAGTTCGACCGCCTTCCAATAACGCAGCTGCGACTCCAGATGGAGCAAGTGCAAGTGCAATTCCATTTTGCGAGCGAATCGTTGCCAAAATCAAAGTGATCACAAAAGTTTTTCCAGTTCCACCGGGTGCGTCCAAGAAGAAAATTCCTCCAGTTCCATCGTTTACAACTTTTATGAGAATGTCGTACGCATGCTTTTGTTGCCGATTCAACAGCGGAACGTTCATTCGAACCGATTCTTTCAATGCATCGCCTTCATATTGATTTTCTCGTTTTAACTTTTGATTAAATATGTCTTGCATCGGACGATTGGGTGCTGTCATACCTAATTGAGGTAAAACCTTGTTCGATATCATCAAGCACATGTCTTCAATAAATATCAATGCCTCGTTGTGAATTTCGTCGCTCAGTTGCAAATCTGGATTTGATGTTCTAGTACGCATTTGATGCAAAATCTCATCACACATGTCATATTTGTATTTAGTCCACAAATCAATTGGATTCGATGGGAAGCATGTTGAAATAATTATCGATAACAAAGTTCATATTTGATGAGCATTTGACGAAATCACAGCATCTCTGAGTGTGTAATGCCAATGAGTGTCATACTANCGATGGGAAGCATGTTGAGATAATTATCGATAACAAAGTTCATATTTGATGAGCATTTGACGAAATCACAGCATCTCTGAGTGTGTAATGCCAATGAGTGTCATACTATAGCAGACGCAAACGTTGACAGGCTTCTCTATATGTGCCACACAATTCACCATTAACAGTTCGTATATATTGGAATGATGTTGGGCCACGAACGTTGACTAATAGCAAGCGCAAATAAAAACACTCGTCGTTACTTGGATGGACTGTGTAAATTCGACCTAATGCATCGGTGGAAAATACATGTGGGAAAGCTGGAACTGGATTTCCCTGTTTCCGTCGTTGAAATTTTTTTGACGATTGATTCCAAGTATAATATCCTGGCATTTCGGAGTATAGTAGCGTTCGGGCCAAGTCATCATTCTGGCACATTTCGATAGAACTGGTCAATGTTGTAGATGGTGGTCGATCAGCTCGTTGTAATGCGTTTTCCTCAGTGAAATATACTCTTTGACCATTTTACAGGTGTACGGCCAAGTTAACAACAGTGGGATGTCTTTCATGAATGGCGAATGAAAAAATGCGCCAAATTGCTTTGTTAGTTCTAACATATCGGCCCATTTGATATTGAGTGACTTCGTCGTTGGAATTCTCCGAACCAACTCCATCACAGCCATGTTACTTCCTTTGGTCACATAAGTGCAGATGCATTTGATGGATTTCACGGAATGGCAAGATTTGACGTTGATGTGCGCTTTGAATGTTTTCGAGAGTAATGGTGAATACGGAACAATCCAACGATTATCAACTTCAATGTCTTGTTGATTCACTTTCAATATTGTTGATCTTCCTTTGTCCGTAGTCGATCGGTGACTATACAGTGGATAACCATCACTGCCCGTAATTGTTTCTGCTACTAACGCCCGAGGATTTCTCTTCGAACATTTTCCGTCAACCATACATGGAGAATTGTTATTTAATGTTCCACAGGGGCCATGAATCATGTTTTTAGTAACAACTTCATGCAAACTTGGATCTTCCTCTTTATCGGGAATTTCCGCTAATATCACATCATCAATTTTGTTCGGTCTTATCTTCAACCAAATAAGAATATGTGCGTGTGGCAATCCACGTTTCTGCCACTCCACTGAATACATCCAGCAGCGCGTTTCGCCAAACACTTGATGCTTGACAATGAAATCCATAAGTGATTTCAATTTCTGTTTGAAGACTCTTGCGGTGATGTCATGAAGATCGATGGGTCATTGGCATGGGAATAGCTCTTGTCGAATTTCTATCCACTGTGGTTTGCATGTGAACGTGATGAACAAATCTGGTGTTCCGTAATGACGAACATACGACATGGCATCTTGAGCGTATTCATGCATATGCCGCGGACTTCCGACGTACGTTGCTGGGAGGATCATCATTCTGCTGACATTCTGTGCGTTTCCGTCAGCATCGATGGCATCTCGAAGATGAATGTACTCTTTGGAACGGAGTTTTTTTCTGGTTCAATCTGATAAATGTCAATCGCTCAGTTTCAACTTTTACGTACATATCGACAGCATATTGGTGAAGTAGAAGTCGACATTTCAATATGTGATTGTCCTCATTTTCACGAACCATTATTCGATATGAATAATAATTCATTGAACTTACTTTTTTGTTCGTTTCAGCACCTGTAAGCGGATTTATCATCTTGATCGAGAAATGATAACTGTCTTCACCTTGCCAAAATATGATGGGATATTGCAACGTATCATATGATCGGTGCGTTTCGTACACACGTTCCAGCTGATTGTTCCGCCTATGTAGAACGATATCACGGGATTCCAAATTTTCACCAACAAAAACAATGGCGACATCATCAATTGTTGGCGCAGTGAAACGTCTTGCATGTTCTCCCGCAGGCGTCTTATCGGCTCTGATTATAATTTTGTAATCATCAGATGGCATGCTCTCCAATGCGGTTTTGAACAATGCAATCAATTCATTGTGTTGATTAAAGAAAGTTTGCAGTTGTTCCACAATTGGTCTTTTCACCGAACTGTTGTGTGCGCATCGCTGATCTACTTCCTGTGGTGTATTGCCCATGAAGTAAATCTGTAAAAATTTATAATCTGCATCCGGCGGTGGCAATAGCGAACCTGCTCGATGATATATTTGACCTAAAATCTGTAAAGGTAAGAAATACATTATTATAATGTAACAATAATAAATATTTTTGAATAATCATGTTTTATAAAAGCGGTTTGAAAGATGATTGTGTTACAATTACCTTAAAAGTGGGCATGAAATTGTCCCGGATCACATTTGTTGCGCCAAGTTAAGTCATTATAAGTACATTTCCGTAATTTCTCAGAAATGTTATTTCAACACTGTTAATTGGACTTCGGTGCTCATAAATGATGTGGTGCCGAAGCCTACAGACATGCCGTAACTGATCCGGTACAATCGGCGAATGAACGTCACCGATCACCGTCGACTCTCGTGTCAGGTTTTGTTTCGGAACAACAGCGGGCGACAACACATCTGTCCGGCTCGGTGCCTCCCAGGGTTGCTCGCGTCCATTCTCGTGGGTTTCGCATTCCTGGCGAATTCGGCGTGTCCTGGGTCGTGCATGGAGGACGGTCGCCTCACCACCAGCTCTGGAAGCTAACAGGTGCTTGAATGCGGCCTCACGATGCTTGCCTGTCCGCCTGGCCGACTTATTGACGCGCCCCATGGTTCAGCAACTGAGAAGGGGGCTGCAAGATATGCTGCAGTAAGCTAAACCCCCGAGTTTGGAATTTAAACATTTAAAATTAAGAATTGCAGAATTTGTTTTTAAACGTACGCCTGTTATGCCAAACGCGTGTTGTGCCAAACGCCTGTCCTGCGAAACGCCTATTCTGTCATACGCCTGTTCTGCGAAACGCCTGCTCTGCAAAAACGCCTGTTCGGCGAATCTCCTGTTAGGCCAAACGCCTGTTCGGCCAAACACCTGTCTGTAATTTAAACGGTAGATTTTAGACCAAATGCTTGTTCTGCTAAATGCCGCTAGATTTGGATTTACAATTCACATAATAATTCTTAAATCCAGGTAAAGAAAACTTGCAACATGCTTGTCCGGTTTACTTCTGGTTGACAACATTCCCTAACCTAACTTCGTGCAACTGAACCATTTGTATAAAACAAATGATTCTGCAAAGCAGACATTTAATGGCAAGAGAACCTTATTATTGTAAACTTTATACACATATACAATCTTAAACATGCACATACACATGCCCTTTTAATACATTACAGTAGAAAGCAGTTTTATGCCAAGAACACCGACTGCTGTATTCTGATGATTGATCAATGCCAAACTACTTTTATTTAAGATATATAAAATATAACGATTTATTTGAACGCTTAAGTAAAACGTACTGTCAGCTAATTTCTATTGTGATCCAATACGTTAAACACCACAAAATATGCTCTTCTGTACACGTNGTAAAACGTACTGTCAGCTAATTTCTATTGTGATCCAATACGTTAAACACCACAAAATATGCTCTTCTGTACACGTAATAGACCTAAAGTTGACTCTTGGTTTTTTAGTTTTGAATCCAGCTGAAGGCCTCTCTTCCAATAAGCAGTATTTCTTGCTCCTTATTGTCCATATATATCCTACACAAAATCTAGTATCGGTAGCTTTATTCTCAACCAAGTTATGAATTTATTTATGTTACTTGNATCCTACACAAAATCTAGTATCGGTAGCTTTATTCTCAACCAAGTTATGAATTTATTTATGTTACTTTGTTGGTACTGTTATTGAATATTTGTTGTTTTTTGCCTTCATTTACCGTTAATAGACATTATAATTTTAATGTGAAAAGTTACTGTTTGTATGTATTGTAGGTTTTTTAATTAAAAACCATATGATTGATTGTTTATGTTGCAGACATTTCATGACCTTAACATGACATTATCCCAGAATGTGATTTTCTTGACTTTCTTCCATCCGATCACTCAGTTGTATTAACTAGGTAATTTTGAAATTAAAAATAATGTTAATTGTGTGTAATAAATTAAATTTTTGAAAAAATGGGAAGCTAAACAACATTTAGNAAACAACACTAAATGTTGTTTAGCTTCCCACTTGTACTCTCTTATCGACTAATAACTCCTTTTCTTCTCAGGTTTCAATGGAAATTATGTATTTTCTTCTTTACAAGCTCAAATATCCTCACAAGGAAGCGACACTGTTCGCGGTCCGTCGCGTCGTTGAGCCAAAGAAGAACTTTTCCTAATGTGATGACAATCTTCAATATCTAATTCAGTGAACTCATAGTTCTTTTATAAAAATGTTTAACTCACACTTAAAGAAAATCTCCGTATATACTCGAAATGCAGAGTTCATTAAAACTTGTAGGCTTTCAAGAGCAAAATGTGTAACATCTCCACACAGTGAATTCACTTTCGATGTCAATAAAAAGCATTTAATATTACAGTATGCGAATGTGTTATGTAGCATACACCAACTTAGATATACAATATATTGCCTAGGAAATGTGTGTTGTCAATAATATTTACGTGAGTGCACATGCTCAGCCATATGCATTTGAAGAGGAACATTAGTTTTAGTCAGCCATAAAACTTGGATTTTCGTTGTGATACCATCAAATAAAACTCATTTTGTCTTAAAACAGTGTTTAAACAGTAAAAAAGGAGCGCGAATGAATAATTTAAGCAATGTATTTCGATTGCATGTACATATCTACATATAGTTGTATATTTGTTTTTTATATAGAAACTTGTGTTATTTTTTGACAAATTTGATTCTTTCATCAGTATGTTTGTCAATATAACCTGTTTTTATTCCCACCACGTAAAAAAATACTTGGAGGACAACTATTTCTTCGTGTTTGGTGCAACAGCATTGACACTATCTTCGGTAGATCAAAGCAATGAACTGAAGTCCCAGGAAAAATCTGACTTTTAAAAATGGGAACAATAAATGCCAATGTTTGACTTCCAAATATTTTAGCTGGAAACTCTCATTAATATTTTTTAATTAAATTCTCCGCCGCAGGTCTTACAAAAGCAACATTTTACAGTAAAACACAAAAATCCAGAAGGGTTTTTCTTCGTGTTCGTTATAAAAATCGACTCTTTATGTTTAACTGAATACATCTGAATATGCTTGCATTTTTCCTTCTTCCTGCTGACTGTGTAAAGTTCCGTTACTTAATTAAAGTGACTTTACTACGGGCCGAAGTGAACTAATAGCATCCGTGACTCTATCCACTGAATTTGATTATGTAAATTTGAAACTGGTACATTAATTCATACCCATTAGGCATAAATCAATTTCAATTATCACCTAATATAATCTCTTCAATAATACGTTTAAAAAATTAAAGGGCTTTCTCTAAATTATAGCCAACATTTCTTGAAGGATGTGTATTTTAAAATACGCTGAAGTATAAATTTTCCGAATTTTTTTCTAACGTATTTACTTACAGTAAAAGCGCATACGATGGATCAATTACATCAATAACTAGTTAACATTCTTCTTCCTGTGAAATTATTTTCAAACATTGAGTGAACGGTGGGTCTATAAAAGTGATTTAAATTCTTACTGATACTTTGAGATATTGGTAAATCCGCAACAGGCCTTTACAAAGCTCGGATCTCCAAATACCTTTAGCTACAGTCACACGCGTGTTTGCCTGTCAGGTAGAAGGCTACACCACGAAAACAAATTTTTTTGACTGTTAAATGTAAAAAAAATGTAAAAAAGAAAATCTTTATTTTTTATTTAGCAGTTAGTCGTATTCAATGGGAAATGTTTTTCCTCAAAATTGCCTTTCAAAAAAGTGGAATTAAATGTATTTTTATAAAAAAAAAAACCTGCCAAATAAAACGTTTCTTAAAAGGGAAAGAACTTTGAGCATGACAAGTGGTGTTGGAGTGTTGGCAACGCCTCAATGCCTGTGGTCGGCATTTGCCTTTTCAAATTTACTTTTATTTTATGCCGGCTGAGAAATTACTACCTAGGATTGCCAACTGGACAACCTGATTACAGATCGTGGATGAAATACTGTACCTTTAAGCCTGTTTTACATTTTACGAATACCGCATACCTAAATATAAGTATTAATTTGCAATAATATNATACTGTACCTTTAAGCCTGTTTTACATTTTACGAATACCGCATACCTAAATATAAGTATTAATTTGCAATAATATGTTTCAAATGAAAGCGGTCAAGCAAATGCGTGAGAATACACCCTACGGTTCGTGGGACCGAAATATGTTTCAGGATGGCATAGTAGAAAATCAGATACTCTACTGGCATTTAGCTTTCTAAAATGCAAATTTTGCGAGATAATCTAAAAGAGTTACTTAACCTGAAGTCAATTCCCAATGATTTTTAACTATTTTTGACAAAATATTTATTTTTTACAAGATGTAACACACTTCCTTATTTCCCTACGAATTATTTAAAAATATGTGGTTACATTTATACCTTCGTTTCAATGAATATTAACATGATCCTTTGAAATGTCATATTTCAGAATTGAAAATATTTTTTAAAAAGTTATTTTATCAAATATTTAAAGTATTTATGACCTATTATTAATTTTGGTTAATTGTTATGCCTACGTCTTCATGCATCACGAAAAACTACTAAATTCAGTTTTATGAATTATTCTTTATGAGATAGGCCTACAACCACCTTAAATACAAAGGGAAATGTAATCACGATGGATGAAAAGGTCGATAAGTAATACATGTTTAAGTTTAAAGGTTTTTATATCTCGGACTGAATTTCCCAAACTAACATTTTAGAATACCTTATATTATTACGTCGTTGTTGCATTATTATTACATCGTTGTTGCATTATTTTTACATCGTTGTTGCATTATATTTTCGGATTACAACCGTTGCTGTGTAAACAACGAAATAAAAATAATAAGAAAGGCAGTTTTATTTTTTCATAATATAACCTTTCACGTATTTTGAAATTGTATAGAATGTCAAGTAGGGAATATTTTTGGGTTTTTTTAATGTCATTACTTGGCTTTGGTATACATCGTTATTTTAATCTTCCGAACAAAATTGATCATTCACAAATTCAATTTCTGGGCTTACGTAGTAGCGTAAAAAGGTTTTGTCGGACTTCAATTTAGTAAACACAAAATTTTATGACAAATTCAAATTCCAAACTGGTGAAACCGCGGTGTAGAGACATAAATCTTAGCTGTAATTCTTGAAAAGATTAAATTTGAAAATGTATAATAACATGTCATAAAGTTGGTGTTTCGTTATTTTTTTTTCGGAAATAATAATAAATATGACACAGCCTTAGTAAAGCACAGCGTTATCACATCAGTTTTAAAAGGATTTTATAAAATTTAATATAGGGAATGACGAAATTCTGCCCCTGGCTATAACATGTAATTGTCTAGCAATGTTCATTTACGTATGTAAGACAGTAACGAATGTTCGCTCAGTAAACGAACCTGTGGCGATCAACTGATAATGCACGTGCGGAATAGCATGCGTGGTCATAAGGTAAAAAGAAAAGGGGTTAAGATTCGTACGCTTGCTTACATCCATCGACATTCTACGCTTTTCTTATTTCGGGATTAGGGTGCTTCGGAGGCCGGTCGGAGGGCTTACAGGATTCCCCCTCAATCCACGATGATGTTGAGAGTGGTGGAAGCATCACGGATCGATGCGTTGCGTTGGCACTCACATTTCTCAGACTGTGCTCCGAGATTTGCCTCGTGCTCCAGGACGTACAACGTCGTGGAAATATCGCACATCTCAGTCCTCAGCCGAATGTTATCCACGTGCTCCTTGATATCGAGAGGTATGCAGTAAGTACAATAAATACACTCCCTGTGTGGTTATCATGAAAACTTCTTCGGTGTCGTTTAATTGCGTGGATAAAGGTGCCAGATAAGAAATGCAACCTCAACTCTGTATTTATTAATTAAATTATATTCATAATACTAATTTATAGACGTATGTGGACGAATAGTCCCTTGCAGGGTACAACATATGAATGTTTCAAGATTGGTGTCCATACTTATGGCTTAAATACTTAGATCCACCATTCACGGTTACGTCACACGTTTCTGAATCACTGCTAAACTTCTACTTCCAGGATATTCCTCCGCCTCGTGTAAACTATGCGTAACTAAGTCTGGAAAATTACACCAAAGGACAACGCACCGAGTTCGTGCGCGCTCAGTTGCAATAATATCTCGTATGAGAACTATTTCTTACTAGGCGTTACCAACACACGCGTTTTCTCACTGGTTTTATTCACACTATTTATAAATGTAGCGACTGTTATGAACACACGTATAAAACGCTTGTGATACGTGTCATATTTAGGAAATAACAAACACGTCATACATGGGGAGATTTGTCTAATGTTTGATTTAAAAAGTGTGGAGAAACCGCGAATAGGCTGTAAGGAAGCTGATAATTCCTAGCGTTCCTATGTAGAGACTCGCAGAAAACGTGATATTATTAGTCTCTCTTTCCAACATTAATACAACTAAAAAGAGCTATCGATCTTCGTCAGAAACACATTTTTTATAAGTAACATAGCTTAACTTACTTGTATTGAAATATATTAGGCGTGTAAGCGAAATTCATTTAAACGATATACACACATATTATGCTTCTTACCAGTTACGTCGGCGTACGAGGTTTTTGGCTACAATCATAAAACGGTTTCTTCAAAAAATTAATTTTGTATTTACAATGTGTTAATTTAGCAGCAGTCATGCTTATGTGAAACCATAATAACGCTCCAAGCAAGATGTTAATCAGGTGACAGGTAAAGTCTTTGTTTAAAGTCATCATATTAAGTTTTTCAACGAGAGTGGAAATTTTTTTAATGATAATTCAAAGCGTGGCCTGTGACCGCGCGAGTGGTGCAGTGAGTAGCTGTGTTGCCTCTTTCCCGGAGATCCGGGTTCGATTCTCGACGCTTAGAGTTTTTGTGAGAGGCTGTTGACTCTGGCACAGCCCCATAACAGTGGTGTAGTTGTAAATTTAACATTCCCGGAACGCTATGGCCTTAGCAGTTCTCTAAAAGAGAAAAAAAGGGTGGAGGAGGAACCGGTACATATTTCGTAATTTAAGTAGACAAAATATAATAATGACATTTTGCAACATTTCTATCATCTATAAATGTATTGTTACATGATTCCTGCTCTGCGAGCGAAACAGTGTGCCCAGGTCAGAGTGATTACAAGAGGAGCGCCTAGCTATTTACAAAGATAAGCTGCCGCGTGCGCCAAATAGGCTTATCGGGACTCATGCGCTCCCGTCCTCCAACTGATATAATTTACGGGGTTATCGCTGAAAGAATGTTCTGGTCATTGCCCTAGCCTCACTCAAGGAGACTTGGGTGCGAGGAACCTTCTAGATTGGGTCAGCGAGCCGACTTTAGCCGCGAACGACCTCCGAGCTGACAGTTTTATAGTTTGGAGGATTGTGCGGCGTTAAGCGCCAGGTTTGCGAAGACAGCGAAGCGCCGCGTGTCGGCGACAGTAAAATGCGGGAGTGAAGACTGCGGACTGCGAGCATCGGTACAGTGAAGAGTGAGACTGGCGGGCAAGACTACTGCCTGGGTGCGTGAGTGACAGACATTTGGAATAATGGCAATAGACAGATTGAATATGTGTAAATAATGAGCTTAAAGTTAATGAATGTAGCCAATATAGAGGCAGTGATAAGGATTTCAATTGAAATAGAGATAGACATTAAATATTGCGCTCACTGATAATAACAAGAGTAATAGTGAGGATAGCTAGTTCATGTTTTAAATAATAACTATAACTATTTACAGCTTTAAAAATAAACTAAAAATCGTATTTACTTATTTTACCTTATTAAGAACTCCATCCCTCACGAACTCGGATACGACCCTCTGGCTTCTTGTAACACCGATGTCACAAGACGGACGGAGGCATTGAATTGTGAATTAAGTCTGGCAATAGGCAAATAAATAGTAATATTTAAACAAGTTAATTAATTATAATAGCGGTCGGCCGAAAAAAATTAAGATTGTTTTGTACAACCATCGCAGAAAATTGTGTGCGGAACTGGAAACACTGCGAGCATTAATTGGGGGGTTAAATAGTGAGCGCAAGTGTAGATAGCCCGAGAGATGACGCAAATAGCGTTAACCATAATGTATATAGCCAAATATCTAATATAAGAGATTCGATAGGTAAGAAAATAGACAAAGTAAATTAAAACGTAGAAAGGTAAATACACACTGTAAATTAAAATGTAGACAGGAAAATAGAATGCGTTAGCGAGTTAGTGAATACGAGACTTTACTGCATGGGCGAGAAAATTGACAGTGTAAATGAAAGAATGGACAAGTGTAAATTGAATAGCGAACAGTGTAAACGACAGGGTGGCAAGTGTAAGAGGATAGTGGACAGTGCAGAGATTGAAATGAGTGAGTCGAAGAAAGAATGGCAGCAGTTCATTCAGCAGCGGAGTTAGACTATTACCGCACCAGCAGTCGAGATAAGTGAGGAAGAAGTGCAATACAGCGACGTCGGAGGGTAGTCAACTGTTGTGCGGTATTGATGTCGGGCAGGCAGAAGTGCGAAAGTTGGTCGCAATTAAACCCGCCCCTTACGATGGCCATACTTCTTCGCGGAACTACAAACACCAGTTTGAAATAGTCGCCACCCTGAATGGCTGGTAAGCCGTACAACGGGCTTACTACCTCGCGGCTGTACTGAGAGGCCTCGCACTGAGCAAACTACTATCTCTGCCAGAGTGACATCTGCTAGGGTACCCCACACTGGTGTCGGCCTCGGAGCTACGTTTCGGCGACTGGTACGTGCGACATGCCCACTGCGAGGCTGCACCCAGTGACCAGGAGAGCCACTGCAGGAACTACGGTAAGACACTGTGCGGCTTTCCCAACTATCTCTAGAAGGATGCGCCGAGGAGGCGCTAGACATCATCGCGGTCGGCTTCTCCATCGACGCCATAGAAGTACAGCAGCGGTGCGTCTGGCTGCACCCTGCAGGATGCCCTGGTCCGAGCTCTGGAGGTGGAGTCAGTAAGACAGGAGCCAGCATCCGACGTCCGGTACGGGCAGGGACGCTGAACGAAGACGACGATGACATCATGAAGAAGACACTGGAGGAGTTGCTGATGGGGACATCACTTCCAGGGTCCGCGCTACAGGGTTCAGTCGCCCCCTACCCAAACAGTCGGGGCGACTGAAGCCTACCACCACAATCCTATTGCCTAGTCACCCCAGGTGCGTCACGTCTTCCTTCACTATGCCAGTGTCTGCATTTCCTGCCAGCCTGCGGGAAGCCATCACTGTCAAGTGTTTACATGCTAGTAATAACTCGGTACGTAGGGACAGGACAACTTCGTGAATTTATTTTAGGTCAAGCGAGACTTCAGACATGTATACATAAAAGTTGCGTTTGCAATTGCATACCTGTTCATTAGCCAGGCCCTGGAGAATTCTGAGCCAGTAACAGACTTGAAAGGAAACAAGGATCGCATACCGTGCCAGATAATCTGAGGAACAGCAGGTCTCTCAATGGAGCAGCAGTCAATGTACAGATAGCTGAGGATTAGGAGTACATAGGTACAGTCTGCGGGTCGTTGAACTCGCGAGATTTCCTGTCTCTAGTGATAACCGGTACAACAATAACAAGTCAGCTACTGCCGAGCTACGTGAACCACCAACAACAAATTTCCCCTTTTAAATAACAATAACACTTGGTTTATTCGGAATCCCAACCTGAAACCAACCGGAAGTCCAAATGTAACACCTAAGTTACGATGTATATATAGGCTGTTTAAAGTCATTACAACCCCTGTTTAAGAGGGCATGGGGCATAAATTATAGCTGTGGAGATCAGCCGTATTCGACCATTTAATAGGTGTTAATGTAGAAAAACCAAAAAAGGCCAGTGCTACACGACTGTCTTTGCTAACTTGTGACTTGTAAGCAAACATTATGCCATGATGATGACTTTACGTTCAGATATTTCTAACGCAATACATGTTCCTATGTTATGTATGATATTATGCAAAATAAATGTACAGTATTGCAAAGTACAGTATTTGTCCACGAAGAAGACAGAAACCTTTACCTAGGATTGCCTAATCCTAGGTTTACTCTATTGGCTTCTAAAAAAGTGTAGATGGCGTATACATGGATGGAGGGACGAGACTTAGGCTTTTGTGGAGCCAGCTGTAATATCCGAGCAAAAGGTATGTCGTCCCCAGCCAGCCCAAAACTGAATGAAATGAGAAGTGTTCGACGTGGAGAGAAAAACATGGGTGGCCTTAGATTACCGCCTGCCATCAGCAACGCCAGCCACGTAATCCACGCTTAATAAAAATCCACTTTCCAATTTTTAAACTTGGATTGCTATGATGACAGTCCGGCACGATAACCACAAAGCTACAGTGACAAATTTAACTGACTGGTTTGAACTGGACTGTTAAAGCAAGAGGAAACAAAAATAGTCTTCCGTTTTTTTTCTTTTTTCTGTTTTTAATTTTTCGGAATATTTTAAATTTGACAACTTTTTAACGTAACGATCACCAAAATATTTTTACGAGAAATCTAAGTTCATTTGAATACAGCATGGTCTTCAGAACTGGAATTAATGCATTATAGCTTGTACGCAGGTTCATATCCCAATGTTTCATTATCATACATGCATGCTGTAGACTACTAATAATGTTTGCTGTTTTACTATTACTTGATTATCTGGAAGCCATACCAAGCCATTCTACAAGTCACACAGATTCATCTGAAGCCGGGCGCTCTGTAGGCGTACGCGAGAAACAATTCCTTTAAAAGTTCTCTTCTCCCGCAGAATCTGTTACCCGTCGGCTCCAAGATAGTTAATCGCCGTCAGTGGCGATTTTTTTACTCTTCTCTTGCCTTGTAGTTTGTGAGCCAATTTGGTCGGGAGAAAAAAACAGAGGCATTAATTTCCGTTTGTCGGCCAGCGGAAAATAAAAGCCGTAGGAGTTAGGTTCACTCGCGATTCTTTTGCAATTTTGCTTTACTCGGAATTTCTCTTATTGTATTACGGTGGAGACGTAGTTTTAAGACCGTGATTGTGGTAAGAATTTTTTTTCACAATAAATTAACGATTAAATTTTAAGTTCAAATTAGTTCCTTCTGTCTTCACGTGGTGCATCCTTCCACAAAATGAAAATTAGCTCTGATAAAGGCTGTTACCGGTAAACTGAGAAAAAAAAAAAAAACATTTGAAAAATAACACGTACAATAACAACATATACTGTATAAATACAGCACACACGTTGGCATCGAATTAATGAACCAGTTCTTAATACTTGACGTTGTATTGTGAATAGAGTTAAATTTATTGGCTATAAAGTTAGTGAAGTTAGTGTTCCTTTTATATACATATTAGAGTATGAATTTTTATATTAGTAACACATTTTCATTCCTAATAATTTCAAAGTTTTACGTGGATGGCGCACGAGTAAAGTGATCAGACCCATGGCAATTTAAATTTTACATATGGCAGAAGGACAAAGAGTGAGAACATAAATAGATACCAAGCAGTGTTTTAAAAGTTCTGAGTTTACTGTGAACATCCTGTAACACTATTATCAACGTGTCGACTGCATGAAGCCATGCAATTGTTGTTAAGGTATAGGGTAAACTCTTTCCAAAAGCACGGTAGAGACGGAACATATTGCATCGTCGAACGTGAACGGAGAAAGTATCAGCCATGGTCTGTATTAAGTAACTATAAAGGCATCCACTTCCACTGATTTCTTATGGTTGGATCCAGGTTTTCCCAAATGTACCACTTCGCTCGGTGAAATAATTACAAACATGCAAGTATTCAACACGCCAGATCTTTTCCAAACGTGAATAAATTAACAATATATCAGTTGTTATTATTAAACAAACAATTTAAATTTAATAGAATATTATGACATAGAACTGCTTTTTATAATTCGTTGTATGAAATTACTTTTGTCAGTATATGTTCCGCATTAATGTTTTTCTTCAAAGTTTGATCTCAAAAACTGTCATCTTACTGGGAGTGAGAGGTTTACTATCGAGGTGTTGAACGCCGGTGAAGATTGTGCAACGACGGAATGCAGCATTGAGTGTATTCACGTTCGCCACATGCGAAAATGGAGATTGACTCCGCCGGGAATCGACAGCGTGGTGAGAGGCAAGTGTCTGAATGCTGCATTTACAGTCAAACGTTGTTATCCCTGGCTTTCCCGGCCGTAGAGAGGAATTGGAGTAGAATGCGCGTGGCGGCTGTGTGCGAGCCACTCTCCGTCATCCAGCACCGCCTGGCATTGCTGCCAATATCACTATCAAAAATGAAGTGGGTAGGATTAAGGTAATATGCTGTTTACTTAATAAGGTGCTTTAGATATTTGTATACATCTTCTAACCTAGTTTCAATGTCGCTAGATTATATTCAATTCGTTATAATTATTTTATTCATACAAAAGGGTAGGTATATTTTAATTATTCTGTAAGCAAACACTTTTATAACTGTTGATCATGTGATTTGGCATTTGCACTGTCAATGTTAAGGACATGCGCAGAAGACGAAAATAGGTCTACTTCATTCTTTGTTGTGCATGTTCCCGGCTGGGAAATTCGCGTATATTCCAATCGAAGTAACTTCCAACATTTCTGAAGCCCTGATAAAGTTATACTTCCAAGATATTCATCTGACTCATGCAAACAAAGTTTCACTGATAAAATTACACCTAAGTGACAACGAACCGCATTCGTGCGCTAAACTAATCTAACCTAACCTGCACTCAGCGTAATAATATTTTGCATAAGATCTATATCGTACTAGGCATTACCACCACACCTAATTCCTTCTATGGTTTTATTCATATTCATTATACATCAAATACTATTATTTATAAATAAAATATAAGTAAAAGTTCAATTTAACAGCAAATTGCACTTTTGTGCTAAAACAAGTAGAAAACGCTTGTGATACATTTTATACATATAAAAAAACAACCAAAGACATGGGAAGATTTGTACAAGTTATATTTAAAAAGGGTTAAGAAACTGCAAATGGACTACAGAAAGGATATAAGATAGAGTGCATGAGGGGAGCAGAAGAAAACATTCCAACATATACCTAGAGCCTTTCCATGCGCAAAGCACCTTCCTCTCTACACACGATAAAAGTAACTTTAATAATCCACGAATACTCAAATAATCATATTTTCTCAACTCGTTACTCTTCTTACCCAGTCGTGTTACTTTTAAACTAACCAAGAATACCTAGTGAATATTTTTGTTTTAAGTTTCATATTATTTAAACTAACCTACGATACTACAGAATTATTGCTACAGTTTCAATCTAAAATCCCAGGGAAAAAAATGTTCGTACAGTTTGAAATAACCCATAATAAACTATGATATTACATGAAAAAAAAACGTTATTTTTGCGGTGTTGTAAACTATCATGAACATTGAAAATTTTTTTCTTTCGTTTATTTCTCTCAGAAAAACCAAGTGATGTTCCTTCGGATGGACTCAAGTAAACCAAGTTCCTTCATCATATCTAGGTATCCACTTAATCGATTACCGCTGAATTAGTCACAAAATTAATGCTATGTTAAGCGTCCCAAAACTGCGAGTTTAACAAATCAAATAATTTCTTTAGAAATTATTGGCATATAAATATTTAATATTTTTATGTTGTTTCTTATGAACGATTGCAAATGTTAGAACCAAGCCTTGCCTGTTGCATGCATGATGTGCACTTATTCAAAGCAGTCTTTTGTCCGACAGTTCATAAGACAGCACTACCTGCGAAAATGAAGACGCGTCAGCTGAACGTAACCAGAGATGGTAGCGAAATGTGATACATGAACCGTGCTACGGTTGGCAACCCTTACAGTTCATGATTCTAGTAGAGCCAACACGCGGTTTTAAGTGGTGTCCACAAATCTATTAGTAGAGACGTGCGAAACTCGCGTTGTAGTTTATCGGCAGACTGAACTCCAAGTTACAGTGCATCTGACAGACTTCTGCTATAGGCCGGCAGTATGTTTGACACGCCTCGCGGGAATATTGAGCCAATAACGTAACTTCAGCAGCGGAGTGGCCAAAGTCGAACAAGAAGGTGACTACGCTTACAGGTTACGCCGCTATTACACGAGGCAACTTGACGGCAACAAGTTGCCCACGCTATTGGTTGACGGCTAGTTCAACTGCGAAGCAACTTCTCCGCCACTATTGAGCGTCCACACACTACTCATGTTAGTCAGTCGACACCAAGTATTGACGAACTATTACTAACTGTTCAAATGTATTTGTTTTCTAATTTTTTTGTCCCTATCCATATTTCTATTAATTCGCGCAACACACGTTAGCAAAAAAAACCACACTTTGTCAACACAACAAAACGAACTTATTGACGTTACGTGACTTTCAGTCATCAGGGGCCCAATTTTTGAAACTATTGTATGTATTCCTCTAAAGAAATGCCGTCATTCAGATATCGTTATATCTAAAGCTAAGGTTTGAACTCTCGACAGCGAAATTGTATACCGGAATCGATTAATGAAGTGTCGAAATGGTTCCGACAGCAAAGCAGCTATCGGAATTGGCATTCTCCTAGAGGCCTAGAGATTTGTCTTTTAATACCATTGTGTGATGTAGGAAACTTGAAAATATATACCGTCTTATGGTTTGATGTAGAAATGATTAATTAAGGAGACAAACTGTTACAATACATCACATTATAGCGGCGTTGGTAATACCTGTGAAAAAATCGTTGAAACAAAATTAAGTTGGTACGTAAAAACGAAAGAATTGTTACGAATATTATGTACCAAAGAACATGACACTACTGAAGCATAAAATAAATAATGAAATGCGTGAAAAATTTCTTATTGTTTACAGTTATAGCTGGAACGTTAGAAAAAAATTGTAGTAGTATATTTACACCAGCAAAATATAAATTGTAACAGTGTAGCTATTAAATTTGCTATTTTAATTTGCTACAGTATCGTTAAGAGTTTTACTTTTCTTTCTTGAATAAAGTTTCAATAACTTCATTAAATATAAAAGCCACTTAGATATATTTTTTAATAAAGTTACTCTTATTTAGCGGGGATATATGTTAACATTAAAACTTTTACGAGTATGCATATTTTCTTTTGCAATTATTAGCGAAATTACGTAAAAACTAATTATTTTAAGGAAAACACAAATCTACGTGGCAAATAAGAGTACACTACCCGTTGATTACCTATGTCGGAAGAAATAATTTATAATATCTGTGGTGAGTTTAGTTTTATTCATCGGTAATTGCAATGGCTTATCCCTGATTACAAAAAAATATGTATTTGTGTAATTTAAAACAAACTCTCCCGTTATGACAGATTTAACGTGATTGGTTAAACTTCGGTGACGACACGAGAAATGCAAAGATGTCATGTTTTATAAAATCGATTCTTAAAAAATCTGATTCTCCTCATTCCAACAGTTGCTTCGTCATAAAAATACATAATTTAACTTTCCAATCCTTGCTACCAGAAAGGAAGTATCGGATCAATCCGTGAGTTTATTCCGATAGTCTCAACAAGACATTACTGATAAAACTAATGAGACTACTTTCCTCAACATCAGTGCAATTAGCTTTCAAATAATTTCTTAAAAGCTGAGTTGGTAGGAAGGACCTGACTTCTCTTTGAAAGCAATAACTTTAGAAATGAAACCAGAAACTTATCTTATGAACAGTAGTGAGACAATTACAAATACACACATTCCTTACCTGGGACTTGAACCCAGAAAACCTAGTACTATAAGCTAACGTTACGGAGGTCGGATTCTGAGCATCAGCTTCGGATTTAATCAGTCTAATGTTTCGAATTATAGGGTTTGCCAAACTAAAATATTTACATGGCCTTTATTTTGAAAATAAGTGACCAAGAAACATAAAACATGTAATAATACATAGCCTGCCGTAGCGCTACTTGTGTGAAGAATAGGATGGAAGTCGGTGGTTTGGTTCCAGAGATATGCCATAAAATACAAAATTTTTTTATTTGAAGCCATCGTACAAAATTGCCAGAAAAGAAGTCTCTATAAACGATGTTTCTAATGTATTCTGCCTACATANACCAAGAAACATAAAACATGTAATAATACATAGCCTGCCGTAGCGCTACTTGTGTGAAGAATAGGATGGAAGTCGGTCGTTTGGTTCCAGAGATATGCCATAAAATACAAAATTTTTTTATTTGAAGCCATCGTACAAAATTGCCAGAAAAGAAGTCTCTATAAACGATGTTTCTAATGTATTCTGCCTACATTAAAATTTTGGTTCAATTTGGTTACATAATGAACATTTTGCCATTTTGAACATCGTTGTCTGACCTATTTAAATAATAAAAGTTTACATGGCCTTCTCTAGCATTTATAGTGTACACAATTTGGTACAAATTTATTTGAAATATTCAAGTGTAACAAACTGCCAATATACAAAGTTTAAGTTAAAATACATTACATAGTTTCGTAGATATCGCCCACAAAACTAAAATGAAACGTGGTTTAGAATCCGGAAATATTTGTAACCTTCTTTCTCAACACAACATTACGTTTCATTTCTAAATAATGTAGTTAATTTATCACACACCAAGCATGGCGCGCGACAACACAGTACGCTCGCTGCATTCGTCGTCATTACAATTGTGTTATCTTGTGAATGTAATACCTATTCCATATTTTAATTTCCTACTTCGAATCATAGCAATCGCAAACATAAGCACAGATGATAATAATACGTAAATCAATAAAACGTACAAACAAATAAGTTTTAACATGTTATGTAGGCCTACAGTCGCTTTGAAGATCACGTTCTTACCTTTGTAATTNACAACATTACGTTTCATTTCTAAATAATGTAGTTAATTTATCACACACCAAGCATGGCGCGCGACAACACAGTACGTTCGCTGCATTCGTCGTCATTACAATTGTGTTATCTTGTGAATGTAATACCTATTCCATATTTTAATTTCCTACTTCGAATCATAGCAATCGCAAACATAAGCACAGATGATAATAATACGTAAATCAATAAAANAATCATAGCAATCGCAAACATAAGCACAGATGATAATAATACGTAAATCAATAAAATGTACAAACAAATAAGTTTTAACATGTTATGTAGGCCTACAGTCGCTTTGAAGATCACGTTCTTACCTTTGTAATTTTGCACCTCTAATTTCAAGTTACACAAAACAATGGGAATTGAAGTAATCAAGTCGAATATCGGTATCTGCGCGTGGCAGATTGTTCGACTGCGCCTTCACAATTCCTTTCCATTTGAGTGCTGCGTGTGTGCAACGTGCCGGAGCCGGCCGCCGGCGTATGACTAGTGACGTCAGACCAATGAGAGAGCGTTCCGCATTCACGTGACAACGGCGGCGAAAGTTACTGTTTTAATACTAAAATAACTTTGTCAAAACCTATTGTTATGCAAAAAAACAGCGAATTTATATTTTCATACTCATATACAAATGTGATCGTATAATTTTAAAAAATATAGGCCAAATTTTTATGTTGGCCATTGTCCGCGGAAAGTTGGAGTCGTCTACCACACGTTGCAGGAATCACTCTGCGAATTCGGCTCGAGGTGGAAAATCTTGCGGGGACAAGGCTTGAACACGCGGTACACAGTGCAGCCAGCGCGCATGCAGAACACCTCACATCACAGAGTGGGCCGCTCCAACCACACCACCAATGCGGCATTTACTGTTCTCAGCAAATATACGCCGCACGTCCTCCTCGAAATATGGTGTACGCCTCGATCGTGGTCGAACATCGGCGTAAGGATATCGGCCAAGAGAACCGATACGCCAATGATAATGATGGCGAGTTTAAAGTCCGATCATACAAGCAGAGCCCTGTAATACCATTTGACCTTTCACATGACAATTTCACTGTTTAAATCAGTTAACAACGCCTGACTTATTCAACAGTCACTTCAGTGAATTGAAACTGACGAATTGTTGGGGAAATGCCAGTTTTCCTTCACTTACTGATTCAGTGACATTTTCCACTGATTCATCAACCATTTTACTCTCTGTTTCTCAGAATTTTTTTTTTTACTGATGGATTGGTTAAAAAGTTGTACCAAATAAAATAACACACAGACTAATGAAACCCATAAAATATATTTATTAGAATGCGGATTTTTTTCTATTGCCATTTTACGAAGAAACATGAACATTTTACTTTCTGTTTGTGATAGGTAGTATGGTGGATGTGCTATGTCAGGTGTTACCTTTTGTTTGATATGTATGTGTATCACAGTGTTGTGTATGTGACATAAATAACACTGAAAGAATGGACCATGTGGGACATACACTTTACCATGGCACACAGCCCTCATGAAAAAGCATTGTAGAACGAAAATGTGTAGGATTAGGTTTAAGCATGCGAACTGCATAAAATGTAATGGAAGGTAAAATACGTGGGCATTTTACTAAGAAATTGAAAAATTATTATGAGCAAAATAAAAAGTTTCATTCTGTTACTAATTATTTAGTACTTCAATGAAAATAGTTAACATTAGCCTTCTGAAGTGCCACGAAGTACTTAAATTCAAATCAAAGTTCGTTTCTTGCTATACTGAAAATATTAAAATAAATATTAAATGTGTCCAGCTGTGCTCAGTATGTAGAATATGGGGACCTCGTTCTCATATAAGCATCCGTGGACAAAACAAAATAATAATATCACTGTTTACTGTCATAACTTGTAACATCTTAAAGAACATTCACTTGCAGTTTTTATACTGGTAACGGAAAGATTGGCACGTCGTCTTTCATAGCTGATGACACGAAATAATATAAAACTAATTTATTAATAATAATAAAAATCTAATTTTAAGTTCAGACACTTCGTCGTCTTAATATTTGTCGCTTCCATGGCAAATAACTTATTTTAAAACCAGTCTCGCTTAGTTACGTATGTCTTGCGGAGCGTAACGCAGCACGTGCGCCCGCCGTAACGTCTTCCAAACGGAACATAACAATGTCGGCCATGAGTCATCACGGAAAAGTACTGCATTTTAATGAAATATAAAATAAACAGCATTAAATCGAGTTTCTCTCCCAAATAATCCATCCCTGAAACAAATTAAAATATTCGGTACGAACTTCGAAACAATTAGGCAAAGTAAAAAGTTATTAAAATTGAATAAAGTTATTAAAAGTTATTTTACAAAGCAAAATAAATTAGTTTCTACTAAACTAAGAAACAAAATACAAATCTAACTAAACTAATATTCTTAACAAAAATAAAAATGTAAATAACAATATTCACATTAAATGAAACAATTAAATTACAGAACTTAAAATTATTTATTTAAATTAAAAATTTTTTAAATCTCATAGATTCTAAAATACTTATAATAGACAAAAAAACATATTACATCAATGTAAAACAATACAATAACTGAAAAAAAAAATGTTACCTTAAAAACATTATAAATAAATGTAAAAAAAAAATACAATTCTATTTTTCTCTCTCTGCAGTCACATGCTGCAATTTGGTTATTACGTCTGAAATTTATTTTCCACGTGATTATCATAGCGTATGGTTTGGAGGTTTAAACTTCATTAAATGTGGTGAAGTGAGTACAATTATATCTACTAGTCGTATTAACAATCCTAATGTTAACAAATGAACTAAAAACCAAAATAATTGCGTAAAATTTGAAGCTATATATTTTCGATAAAGTAATTTAATACAAATATTAATCCTCTCGTAAGCTACGTTGGCTTGGTAGCTTAGTTGGTAAGATGAATCTAAAAAAGCGAGATACTGTGGGTTAAAATCCTGCATTCCACAATCTTCCTTTTGTCTTACTTTTTAAAAATTACATCAAATTTTTACAACGATTAAACTAAATTCAATAAGAAATATTAAATTTGCCGCTTGCAGTTAGCTGTCACTTATTTAATCACTGGCATTGTTTCACCGATACAACCAGTGGATTTCCATCGACTGTAAGTGGAGCTATTTTCACTGATACAATTAGCTGCAGTTGCCTGCGAATCAGTAATTTTCCACAGATTAGAGTTTAGTGTGCAAGCCTCTAAGAGCAAACTTTTCACTGCTCGCAACATACGTATTCCTCTTATTACTTAAGTGGAGAACGTACTACAGTAACACAGTCGTAAGTTGTGCGTACGTACTAATATGTCTTGTCACTGTGATGTCACTTAGGCATAAAAACGTTACAAATGAGTTAGCAAGTACCAAACAACTCCACGGTACAACACTTATTGTGATGATCAGCATACATTTTCCCCTATGTGTTGGACAGATGCGACAAACGTGATGAATGGTCACGTGGTAGGGGTATCAAAGCTAGTACAAATTAGTGCTCTCAGACCACTGCAGTCTGCCGCACATACATCAAATGCATGTCTAAAGTAAACCTCGACATGCTAGGTACAATGCAGTCCTACATACATGTAAGCACAGCACATGCCGCGTGTCTTGTCTCAACTTGTGCTTTTGTGAATAGTCGGCCCAAAATCGATTGCTTACGATGTCTTAATCCCTGTGTCAGTATTGTTGCCTACGGGTCAGGCATACTACCGTCGCTGCTGAAAATTTTGTATGTTTTTAAAATAGAAACGGCGAGTCCTAGGCACCAAAACTGTTCTGTTAAATATATATTGCTCCATAAGAAACCAACAAAATTCCATAGGACTTGAAGGCAAAAGAATTGTATGCAATTAGAGAGTGGCCATCCTTATAACTTTTATGAAGGCAGAAGGTCTAACACCATTTCGAGTCCCGGGTAAGGAACGTGTGTATCTATAATTCTCTCACTAGTATTTCATTTATTAATGGTTCCATCTCTAATTATATCGCTGTCAACAAACATCAAGACCCATCTATCATATTAACTTTCAGGAAGATCATGAAAATGATTTATATTCATGTAGAGGAAAGTAGGTTCATTACTTTATCGGTAACTTCTTGTTGTGCCTGCGGAACAATCAAATTAATGTGCTGACGTATCACTTCCTTAGGCCTAACAGTGCGCACAGATCGAGGACGGCCAGCATTACGAATGTGTCTCTGAAACATGAGAAGCATAAGTTACTTTATGCCGCGGACATTGAAGGCCCTGAACAAGGCATTCGGCAAAAATACGTTTTCAAAACCCAATTTTTATAGAATCATATCTCCTTTAGTATTCTCTTTAGGTATATTGTGTCCTATACATTTTAGACTTTGTTTTTCATAAGGAATCACCTTCCGCAGTTTTGGTGTTTAATTTATGAACATTCTTTATATATGATGCACTTAAGGCAGGCCAGGCCACCTAAAAAACACCGCCAATTTCAGTACTAAAAGAACATTTTTGAAACAAAAGTTGCTTAGGTCCAAGGCATTAATAACTCGATAGTGATAACTACACCGTGCGTGGGAGGGTAAAAAAGATACAGAGGTCAACTTCGTTACTTTAAATGGAATTATAATTTTTATTAACACCCCTGGACTGATGTAATAATAATTATGATGTAATAAATGGTTCTTAACAGAAGTTTCGGTGGTCGTTGGATCGGTCGGTCTGGAAACACGAAATGGCCTGTACGTTCCCCAGACTTAATGCCTGTGAACTTTTATCTATGGGGAACATTAAAACAACAGGTCTACAAAGACCCACCGACGACTCTCGAAGGCACGAAAGGCCTTATAACACGAGCTTGTCCTGCGATTAGTCCAGATTGAATTCGATGTGCGGTATTGTCAGCTCAGAATCGCTGAACAGAATATATAAATCAGCAAGGTCACTAATTTGAACAGCTGATATTATTGAAAAATTAAAAAAAACTTGCCCTTGGTAGAGTGCCATTTGTGGCACCTACCGAACACGGATTACATGTCTGTCTTGTTAGGGTATTGGATAGTGAATGAAACACATAGTTCGATATATCCTCGTGCCAGAGGCGATCGCACATACCGCACCCATGCCCGAAGGAATT
>NQII01007359.1:12183-44784 GCA_002778355.1 Clitarchus hookeri | reverse complement strand
GATTTCGCAAATACATATCAGACATACTCGGTCGTTTTGGTGGCACTCCCGAGGGACCTGGCTGCGGAGAAGCGGCGCGCGCGGCATTTTCGTTCTGCCCGCTAGTATATGGAGCCCCATAACTTCTTTCCTGGTTATCCGATTCTCTTAATTTTTTCTTCCCTCTATACCTACGGCTTCGTTCTGCTGAAGTTAATGGCGGCTGTTGGGTTTTTTGGTGGATTTCGACTCGGATCCTTGCCCTTCTTTCGCGGCATGACGCTGTTTCACGAGTTCAAAGCGCAGNTTTTTTTGGTGGATTTCGACTCGGATCCTTGCCCTTCTTTCGCGGCATGACGCTGTTTCACGAGTTCAAAGCGCAGCTATTTCGAAATTTTCAGAGTAGATCAGTGGTTGTTGCGTTTAAAGGAGAGCCCTTTCAAGCTCTTTTGAATGAGCTATCACTCGCGTCCGTGGCACGTGTAGTTTCGGAGCAATGGTGCGCGAAAGAATAACAGTGCTGCAAATTGCGCCAAAATTTGTCTCAAACTAGATGACACACCACCGGAAGCGATAAGGGGGCAACATTGCTCCGTCGATTGGTACATGTGCACGTTCCGGCGTGCGTACGGGGACTATGTGGCGGGGCGAGGCGCGGTACATGTTTTTGCGACGGCGAGTGCGGTGCGCATTACCCCCGAGCGTGCGAGAAAGACATGTAATCCATGTCAAAAAGGAAGTATAGTCCGAGGCTAACGTTTGTTTAGCAAATGGCAGCTACACGACGGCTACAGTCGCTACAGGACGACGCTACGTCGGCCCATTGTTCCGTGAGGCAGCGCAGTTTCCTTCGTCATTGTGCTTCAGCGATTTTCAATGACCGGCAAATGTCATCGTAATTATTTCATCGTCATGCGCACTGTCGTTGGGTACTGATAATAAACATTATTCAATTTAGATCAATGATATAGTAGGACACCCATGGTCCATCTCAATTAACAAGGGCTGTGGAAGCCCTTGAAGGCTGAGGGCGACAAGCATATTACGTGTGAAATTATGCAAAGTACTTGCGTAAGAGGAACATAAATTAAGTAAACCAAAATCTTGGATGAAAGGAAGGTATGGTATGTCGTACACACACCCCCATTATGTAAATAATAGTGGTTGGTGCCATTTAATTGCATGCAACATTTAGACAGTGAGAGTAAATTTATTGTGGATACCATCGGATGAAGCAGGACGTTGTAATTAGCAAATAAGACATCCTATTCGCAATGCTCAGGGTCCTACCGTTTCCGGTGTTCAGTGATAGCAACACCATGGCCTTATTACCGTCCTGCACCTGGAGGAATACAGCGGAGATTCCCCGCCGAATGAGAGTGACCAGGAACCAACACGCAGCAAACAGATTAGCATTAGGAAATGTGCTACACCAAAGTGTAGCTCTGTATGTGGCAGAATGTGCAGCACAGGGTAGAAACGAAGAAAACTGTATGTTGGTTGCGCTGGCTGACTGTGACCGTATCCGTGATAAACACACGTTTGGTGCGTCCAGTGATGATGTGTGGTGTACAATGCAGTCGGTGTTGCGACACGTTGAGAGTAGTTAAAATGACGTAGTGGGCCAGTAGCGTGACTCTGTGCTAATGTGTGTAAACACATGTAAATTTCTTGACGTAGCAATGCGTACTGAAGGCACTACCTGACAGCACAACAGAACAGACACTGAAATCATTCGAGATTATGCAGGTGACGTATCGCAACCAATTTCACTACAAATGATCGAAGTGTGCCCCTCCAATATCAGTGCAGTAGTTCAAACGGCGTATTGGAGACTGGCGGATGCGTTGATAAACACCTGGTGTGTCTCACACTTAATCGCAGGCAGCTATGACGCTCGCTAACAGGTCCTCTTCAGATGCCACGGATGTCTCGTCACACACGCCTTAAGAAATACGCACAGTGAAAAGTCTAATGGCATAAGGTATGGGGAGCGTGGTGGCCAAGCACGAGGCGCACCCCGTCCTATCCAGCGAGTGGAATACGCTGTGTTGAAGTGGTCACGCACTATCCTGGTGAAATGGGATGGTCTACTGTCGTGTTGCAGCCACATCCGTTCTCTGATGGTGAGCGGAACATACTCCAGTAACTGTGGCATACATGCATATATATATGCTACAAAACTAAAAAAAAGGAAGACTGAGAGAAGAAAAGCATGTAAATACAATGATTATAGAGGAAAATAGAAGAGTGCTTTTTTGAAGGAAGAAGAAAAAATATTGGAAAAAGAGGGCCTGGCATACGGGGCAGGATAATTTTAATTACATAGTTGAAACCAAGTGATATGTGAAAACAATAACTTCGAAAACAAGTTTCATAAACATGTGTAAAATCTCTATGTATATTAGTAAAATTGTATTATACAATATTTTAATGTTAGTTTTTTTGAGACTTATCATTTTTATATCCATTACTTGTAATAACCATTAGTAATCTGTAACTAATGCAAAGATACATTTCCAGGCTTATTCTAAATTTTATGTTTTTGGATGCTTTTTTAAACATATCTAAAAACTATTTAACCTACAGCTCTGAAATTTCGTACATGTAATTAGGATACAGTGATATAAAAACATATTTTTCTTTAATTAAAATGTAGTTTTTTATTTTTAGGAATAAATTATTTTAATAAAAGAGGCAAATTTTGTAATTTTTGTTTATTTCCTTCCGTTTCCTACATAATTGGTTTAAGATATCGTAATAAAAATATGTGTTTGTTTAGATAATTATAGTACCTTTAAAGTGACACCTTTCAAAATGCCGTGGGGCTTATAGTTTTTCAGACATGTAATTTTTTTAAATTTTCAAAAATGTGTCAAAATTGTTTGAAAATTCAATTTTTGGTAGTAAATAATATCACCCCCCCCCCAAATTATGGAATTTTATTCTTTATTTGGTGCAAAAGTAAATTATAATAAAAAAATGATATGCCTAAAATATGAGTAAATAAATTTTTTGCCATTTTCAGTGGGGCTTCTACAGCCCTAATGATTTTTAATGGACCATGGGTGTCCTATATCATTTTTCCTCTTTTCCGGTAACAAATCACGTGCCCGAGTTTGTAAACGTTTCTTAAACACATTTTGTGTCTGTGTGTGTATATATATATACACACACACCCACACACATATATGTGTGTGTGTCTGTGAGTGTGTGTATGTTTTCAAAGCTGCAGTCTGTATCGTAAAAATGTATTTTTCGTACATTTAGATGGGTATAGAAATGTAACCCAATCTCGATTTTGGATTAAACATCCTTAATAATAGCTTTAATTGTCCGCCAGTTTAGATGGCACTGTCACGAAAACATTTGGTTATCTCAAAAACTAGTCGACCAGTTGCTGCCAAACCCGGTGGAACTATTTATACGTGGACACGTCTTAAATTATATTTAAACTTAAGCATGCGCATACTTATAATATACTGATATCTCATTTGTTACGCCTAACTTGGAGCTTATTTACATGCCAAATATTTCTTTAAGTATGATCATCTTTTTAAAATTATTCAATTTCTATCATTCTGAAGTGTAAAATCATGCTCAAATGAAAATAAATTTTCAACTTCTATAGCATTCGTATGAAGTTCTCATTTGATACTATGATAGAGAACACAACAGATTGTTCCTTGGTTTTGATTGGTTGTCAGTTCATTACTTGCAATTTAACTAAAAGTGTTTTTTAAAGCTTATATTGGAAGTCTGAATTTACATTACGCTTAGTTTAATGTGATCACACTCCTGTGTGGCCTATAAATGAACATATAGATAGCAAATAATTTAACTTAACTAGCTCTATGTTATTTTTAGTGCAATTCTGTCATAACAGTTAGTTGCCCCGGTAAGTTACGACTCAAAGTACGTTCTTCTCGTCAACTGTGACGTCACACAGGTACATAGCTATCTACCGTACACAAAGCTAGACTGCAATAAATAGAAAGAGAGGTTGCGCGAAAATACTCTGGTATCACATGAGTGGCATCATCTTGTATTTTGATAGCATACAATTAATTATAAGAACATGTGCTGAACATATTACAGGGAAAGCAAGCATAAACTTACATTTCACTCACATACTTCACTTCACACTCACAACATGCTCGTTTACTATTCGCCAGGAACCCGAACCAAGTTCCTCAAAGCCAGGATACCGTGATCAAGCATTCGGTAGAGAGCAAATCAGTCTACGTAATACAAAGCGGGTGTGAGAATTTAACCATTGAGTATCTTATTTTGTCATTTGATAATGACAATCATACTAAAAATCTTACCACAATAAATAACTTTTCCGCCAAAATAAGGAAAGAATTACAATACACAGAAATTTTTTTTCTTAAATAGCATCTCAAGAGACCTGTATTTTTCATTAAGCGTATATTACGGCAATAATTATTAACGTTTATTGTTTAATAGATTATTAACGATCATGCTTCTACGCCGAAAGGCTAATAGCACGTGACATTCGTGACCAAAACTAGCTTCCATTGGAAAACTGCACAATCGAACATTACTTAACTGGTATCGTGTACCAGAACCTCGGAATCAGAAGATAGTGCATTAGTAACCTCAGTCGCAGGGGTCACGCATGTTTGATAAATGCCAAACAATTACATATAGGCTGTTTAAGGTAAAGTGAGCATTTTTTGAAGCGCACATATGGTAGCCTTAGACGTTCATTTTCGAGTACGGTGAAATATATACACTGTGTTTATTACTTAAATTGCGATATTTATTTTAAAAGGCGGCAGAATGATACAAATGGCTTATGGGAAAAAAGTTACTAGGAACTTAAAAGTGCTCGCTCACTTTACCGTGAACAGCCTACAATGTGTTCTCTTAAACGTTCAATTGCTGTATTAATCATAGCCCTATATTTGCCATGTCTGTAATTTTGATTTATTTCCACGAGCAAGTGTTATTCTCTCAGTAAAATAAGCATCAAAACGCAAATGCTTTCTGTCGACACGCACTGGAGTCTATAGTTCTGCAACATGATGCTCTCAGAGAGCAGCTCCTCTATCCGCACTTTGCTTTCGTCGGCCGCAGGAATTGTTGATGATACTCTGCCCTCTTTCCCCACAAGCACAGATTCTATCCCCAAGTAGGGGCGTTTAGGAAGGGATTTATAAATAACCCCTCGTCTTTGAAAACGTTGCCAAGTTAGCAGCCGCTTGCCGGCCGCTTTGAAGCGCCTAATGAATGCGCCCGGAGACAGCTAGCTTTACGCACAGAGGCAGAGAGAGAGAGAGAGTGAGAGGGAGAACTAGAGAAGAACGAGAAAGGAGAAAGAGGGAGTGATGCGGCGTGTGGGGTTTTAACAGCGCATAATATCCGCGCTTCCCTAGAGGGACATATTTGTTCCGGTCGGTGATGCGTTCTCATTACAGCGAAATGCTCTTTTCCTGTAAATATTTGTGGTGTTGACAAATGCTGCAGGCCAACGGCTACGTTTGTTATTTGCCATGCAGACGATTAATAGTAATGAGTTTGAATAGACCCTTTTATGTGTTTGCGAACAGTAATCAGTATGTTTCAAACTGTAATGCATTAGGCCGACTTGGTTTTATTTAGTGTACTTAAGTCGTTAACCGGTGGCACTAATTATTAAATTCCGCACTATGTACATTTCGAATAAGTTTGTAATCGAAAATGTAAACCTTCCCACTGGCATCTATTCAGATGTAAAAGATAAAGTTACTGGACAAGTTATATGAATTTAGAGAAAGCCTGTCATATGTCGTAGACCGAATTTGAATCATAGAAGTTCAGATGTGATGACAGTCTAAAGAGTCATGATAAACAAGTAACAAAATACACCGTTTCATAGTTTTATGTTATACTAGCGGACCCGGCAGACGTTGTCCTGCCCGAACGTTGGCGTGCCTGATATTAGCGGTCATATTTTTATTAATGTAAAAAATTAATGCAACAGTCATATTTTTATTAATGTAAAAAAAGTAAAGTATGTTGAAAAAAATGTTGAATCTTAATACCAAAATAAATAAAGTTTGTTTTGTTTTTATCTTAATGCTAGTTGATTGACATGTTTTTCGCCAATACCTGAGGTGTATACATGAACAAACTTGATGGTTTGCCAACGCGAGAACACGCGACATATAAATGGCCATGTGAGAAGCACGGATTTTCTAGATCCAACCCGCAAATGGACATTGTTTGGCCTTGTCACTTACTAATAGTCATTGCGAATGCCAAGCGAATTGGAAATTGCAGCCGTCTGAATGGAATGGGCGAGTCTGAAGGGATCATTGGGATTCGTGGCAGGAGAACATCTTCATCTTGAAACTTGCCGTTCAGAATGGTAGCTTCAAGATCATTGCCCATGATTTTTTTTATGACCAATTGAGTGCCATTGCATAGCTTTGGTGCATTTAAAGTCTGAAGAAAAAATATTGGTGAACCAATTTTTAATCGCAAGTTATGTGGCTGCATTCCCGGTATATCCAGTGAATTCGAAAATTCAACAGTATAGTTGACTGCTTCGTCAGGATCGACAACAGTGTCGATCGATTTTAACGACATCTCATTGCAAGGCAATGACTGTTGTATTTTGAAATTAATAGCGTCAACATCGATATTTTTTGCGGAACTGGGAATATGCTTTCAATCAAAGTATCTTTCCTGGCTAAAATGTTGCAAAAATTGTATGGAAATTTGATGCATTGTGTATTTCCATGCAATAGAATTTTTCCATTGCCAATGTTGAGGAATTGTTCTGATAATGACAGCGCCAATGGATCGTTTTGCAGTTGAACACACATATTTATGGTAAGGCGTAAGGTATTGACATTTCTCCATATGTATGATTGTTTCAAACATGCGTTAATTTCGTCCGCATATGTAGCGCGCGGAATGACCGGCAATGTCTGCCTGAAATCACCGGACAGCAGCAGTAGAGCGCCACCGAAACGTCTGGTATTATCGTTGAGATCTTTCATCGTTCTATTGAGAGCTTCAAGTGAATGCCCTTGCGTTCATCCCAGATAAAAATTTTGCATTTTTGCAAAACTTAAGCTATGCCGGAATGCTTCTTTATGTTGCACATTGCGTATGGATTTGTGTGAACGTTCAATGGCAACTTGAGTGCTGAATGTGCAGTCCGTCCACCATCAAGGAAAGTCGCTTCAATGCCTAATGAAGCAATTGCCAACGCAATATAATTTTGTGATCGAATGCGCACAAGTATCAGTGAGATGAGGAATGTTTTGCTAGTGCCACCTGGTGCTTACAAGAAAAATAATCCGCTTTGTTGTGCTGTAATTGAAAAATTAATTCGATCGTATATATTCTTTTGCTCAGTAGTGAGCAGTTGTTCATTATTTGCAACCAAAGCAGTCAAAGAGGCCGCATAGAACTGTTGTTCGCGCTGGACATCGTTGTTAATGATGTCTGTTGCTGGGCGGTTAGGCGATGGCATACCTAAATGAATGAGTGGCATATTCGAAAAGAGAATGCAAATATCCTCAATCTTTATTAACGCCTCGTTATATATTTCCGGCGAAAAATCGATATTGGGATCTTGATCAGCGCTCCGAATGCGACGCAGAATGTCTTCGCTCATGGAATCTTTATATTTGTCCCAGAGAGCAGAAGCTTGCGACGGAAAACATGTCGTCAACAATATGGCGAATAATTGGCGAATTCTTTGAGGAGGGGAACTCAGTACTGCATCTGTAAGTGTGAGATCCCAATGGCTGTCATCTTCCAGCAAATGCAATTCGCAACACGCATCGTGGTACGCGTCGTACAAAATACCATTGACTGTTCGCAAGTATTGGAAGGACGTCGGTCCAGGAACGTTAACTAACAACAAACGCAAGAAGAAGCATTCGCGTTGCTTTGGATGGACTGTGTATGATCGGCCTAATGTATTTCCCATAAATATGCCGTCGTATCCTTGGACTGGAACGCCTCGCTTTCGTGGGTCCCACTTTTTTGACTGTTTGTTCCACGTGAAAAATCGTGGCACATCAGTATATATTAGGGTCTTTGCGAATTGACAGAAAATACCTGGTCGGTTGCATAGTTCAAAAAACTCAGTTAGTATGATTTTTGGGGCAGTTAATGCTCGTTGTATAGCAGTTTTTTTCAGTGAAATAAACACGCTGTCCATTTTCAAGGCGCACGGCCAAATGTAGAACAGCAGGGTCTCGGTTGTGTATTGGAAAACTCAAAATGCGCCAAACTGCTTCATTGCTGCTAATGTATCGGCCCATTTGGTAACATGTTATTTCGTCGTTATCATTTACATTTTGAACAGCAAATTCAGCCATATCGCTGCCATTATGAACGTATTTGCAAATGTATTTGATGGACTTCACCGAACTGTAGAACTCAACGTTTATGTGTACTTTGTAGGTTTTGGACAGCAATGTCGAATACGGAACCACCCAGCGATTGTCAATGTCAACCGGATTTCCACCGTTTGGCATGGGCAATTGATATGATTGGCCACCATTGTCTGTGTCTCTACGATGATACAATGGATAACCATCGATATTAGTAATTTTTGGGAAACGTTTTCGTAAATTTTCCATTGTCCATGCACGGTACCGTCATGTTGAGATCACCGCATACACCATGGATCATGTTAGCGGTAACAATGTCAAACAACTCTTGATCGATATTCCGATCGGGAATTTCTGCTCAAATATTTTATCAATTTCTTCTGGCCGTACTTTGTCGACCAACCAAATCAAAATATGTGAACGTGGCAAACCTCGTTTTTTCCATTCAACAAAATACAGCCAGCAACATATTTCGCCGAATACATAGTGATGTGAAATCAAGTTCCTCAACAATTTTAATTTTTGTTTGAAGACACGTGCAGTGATATCATGGCGATGCATTGCGGTTTGACCTGGCAATAACGAAATTTTAATTTCATCCCAGTTTGGATTGCACGTAAATGTAATGAAAAAATCTGGTTGGCCGTACGCGCGCACGAAAGTCATGGCGTTTTGAACGTATTCTTGCATATGACGCGGACTACCAATAATATGATGATGGAAGAATATATGCGGTACCGATGTCGTTGATATTAGTTGTTTCATCTACGTTACTGACAATAACATTGTGCAAATTAATGTACTCCTCAGAACGCAGCTTCGCTTGATTATATTTGATGTACCGTAATCGCTCGCTTTAAATTTTTGCATACATATCAACGATGTATTGATGAAACAGCTGGCGGCATCGGAGAATGTTGTCGTCTTCATTTGCACGAATCATCAACCGATATGCGTAGAAGTTCATCGCGCTCACTTTCTTGTTGGTTTCTGCATAAGAAAAAAATAAATTAATCGTACAGAAAAATAAAAAAGAAAATAATGTATAGATTGTAGCTGTCGCTGTATTTCTTTGTTTGATGTTGAAATTACATCCATCTTCTCCTTCCCAAAATATCAATGGATATTGCAAAGCGACGTAAGAACGATGACTGTCTTGAATTGTCTGCACCGTGTTATATCTGCGTTGGATCCGTATATCTCGACGTTCGTATGCGTCGCCAACCATAAAAACTGCAACTTCATTAACGGTTGGTGCATTGTATCGGCCTGCGAGCTCTCCAGATGGCACTTTGTCTGCTTTGATGACGATCATGTAGCTGTCGTTTTGCAGTTTGTTTGAAACACTATTGAACAACTGGACCAACTGGTTGTGATTTCGCAAAAACGGTTCCAAAGTCGCCACAATTTCTCTCTACTCCGTCTGCTCGATGTGGTTGTATTGGCAGCGTGTGTTTATTTGTTGCTCCTCATCGCCCATGAAATAGATTTGCAAGAATTTTAGATCGGCATCAGTCATTGACATTAAAGAACCAATTTGATGATACACATAGCCCTGATTCTTAAACGTTGATTCAAAATTGCGACAATCCTGATTCTGAAATATTTTTGTTGCACCAAATGATGTCATTTGGAAGCAAGAATTGAATTTACGAATTTTAAGTAAAAATAATATTGATTGAGGTGTGGCTCCAGCCAATAGCGTTTTCAATGGTTCTGGTTGCGAATTCAATGGTGGCAGTACAACTTTTCCAGACGCGCAGCAGAAACCGGCCGATTCACCTTTGTATTTGAATGCATGGCAGTGTTGGCATTCTATGTCCATAGCGCCGATGACAATTTGTGAATGTGACGAATAGTCGATGTCCGACTCATATTCGAACACAAGGCGGAGAAGTGATGCACGTGTCAATGCGCGATGTACTTGCAGGCGCTGTCGTTCATGTGCTCTGTGCGCGTCGGTGGCTCGTTGACGCGCCTGTCTTTGTCTCAATGCATTAGCTCGAAGGCGTTCGTTGCGTTGCACTTGACTTTCATTTGCACGTATGTTTGCAACCTGGTCTCTTAAATTTGCGTTGTATGTCAATTGATCTTCTGCCGTTCTATTTAACCGACGGGTCTGGACTATTTGTGAATTCCGTGTACGCCAACCAATATTTCCTCCTCGTTCACGAAGACGTGGCATTGTTATGTAATAACCACACAACACATAAATATAAGTAACTAATATTTGCATTTTATGAACAAACTTACATTTTGTTGAAAACTCCGTAAATTTTATATGTTCTGATATGCGAAAAACCTTAAATATCAAAACAACGTTAATTATTCATGAACTTACAGTTTTTTCATTTTAAAAATAGCGGGGTGGGGGGTGAAATTTTATGGTTATATGTTCTGATATGCTAAAATCTTTAAACAAAATGTAAAAAAAAAATTTCGTCAAAAAATTTGAAAAGATTTCCTGAAACCCGATTGCAGCGCCACCTACCGGGTCTTTTTGTGAATCTAAACCATCCAGAACCCACTCAAACACACACGAAACATTTAATCATAATCGGTCCAGCGGTTTAGGAGTTCAGTAACATACACTCGTACAGAAGAATTATATATATAAAGATGAAATTAAAAATCAAACTATTCATATTGATACCTATTCCAACAGTCGTATTCGGGTACGCATAATGAAACACCGGGTGTAAATAATACCACTTTGTTAATATAATTATATACCGTATTGTAGCGGGTTCACAACTATGTACTTACGAAATATTTACCCGAAATAATCCATGACCGTCGTTTTATATGAAAATAGCCCGGCTATAAACGTGTGCGAGCAGTGGAAACGAATTCATCCGCAAGAAATGTGTTTGTGTGTGTGTCGAAATGTCAGTCGTACCTAACCAAACGTGCACGCACACTTCTATATTGACTTGCACAAGAAGATTTTACAGGAATGGACGTGACTGATGTGAACGGATGGTTATTTTAGGAAATATATTGTTGCCATTGTGAAGCTACACGTAAGAAGTAGTTCCGTTAAGGAAACACGTTAAAAACTTGCAAACTTCGGGTAAAGTATATGGGTACAGATTGCTATTCATGTTATCAGTGTATCCGAATTGCAGCGCGTGATGTAGGGATAACTATTTTTAGAAGAAATGTTTTATGTCTTATTGGGTATGAAAACAATATAGTACTGAATCACTTTCATAAATGAATAATTCTATTTTTTATGCATTTTGGGTGCCTGCTCATAAATTACAGAAGTTTGACATCGAAGTCCCTTAATTATATTTGCTTATCAAATAAAACAATTTACTTATATACACTGGGAAGCAAAAAAAAAAAACTGGTATAGGCGTGCGTATGCAAATAACAGAGGTATGGAACCAATTAAAGTAACGCGATGCGGTCGGCAGCGCCTATATAAGACAACAAGCGTCTGGCGAAGTTGCTAGATCGGTTGTTAGATCGGTTACTGCTGCTACAATGGCAGGTTATCAAAATTTAAGTGAGTGTTATAGACGGCGCAAGAGAGATGGGACATAGCATCTCCGAGGTAGCGATACAATTAGAATTTTCGCGTATGACCATTTCACAAGTTTACCGTGAATATCAGGAATCCGGTAAAACATCAAATCTTCGACATCGCTGCGACCGGAAAAAGATCGTGAACGAACGGGACAAACGACGACTGACGAGAATAATTAAACGTGTCAGGCGTGTAACCCTTTCTCAAATTGGCGCATATTTCAATTCTGGGGCATCAACAAGTGCCAGCGTGCGAACTATTCAACGGACCATCATTGATATGGGCTTTCGGAGCCGAAGGCCCATTCGTGTACCGTTGTTGACTGCACGACACAAAGCTTTACGCCTCGCCTGGGCCCGCCAACACCGCTATTGGACTGTTGATGACTGAAAAAAAAGTTGCCTGGTCTGACGAGTCTCGTTTCCAATTGTATCGGGCGGATGGATGTGTACGGGTATGGAGACATCCTCATGAATCCATGGACACTGCATGTCAACAGGGGACTGTTCAAGCTGGTGGAGGCTCTGTCATGGAATGGGGCGTGTGCAGTTGGCGTGAAATGGGTCCCCTGATACGTCTAGATACGACTCTGACAAGTGACAGATACGTAAGCATCCTGTCCGATAACCTGCACCCATTCATGTCCATTGTGCATTCCGACGGACATGGACAATTCCACCAGTACAATGCGACACCCCACACGTGGAGAGTTGCTACCGAGTGGCTCCAGGAACACTCTTCTGACTTTATAAACTTCCATTGGCCACCTAAATCCCCAGACATGAACATTATTGAGCATATCTGGGATGCCTTGCAACGTGCTGTTCAGAAGAGATCTCCACCGCCTCACACTCCTATGGATTTGTGGACTGCCCTGCAGGATTCGTGGTGTGAAATGCCTCCGGCATACCTTCAGACATTAATCGAGTCCATTCCACGTCTTCTTGCAGCACTTCTGCGTGTTCGCGGGGTCCCTACACGATATTAGGCAGGTGTACCAGTTTTTTTTGGCTCTTCAAAGAAAATCATAAGCCTACTTTCCTCTACATAGATGCAAGTAATTTTGATGAATTCACAAAAGTCTTAGATGGTAGGTAAGACGTAACATTTCGTTGACAACAATGTGATTATAGATGATATCAGACACTTATATAACGTAGCATTAGTAAGACAAGTACAAATACACACACGCCTTATGTGGAACTCGAGCCAAGAAATGCTCGTACCGTCAGTCGGCGTGCAACCAAATACACTCTAGAGGTAGGCTTCGAAGCATCCATTTAAATTGTTATCAGTCTAGCGTGTTGATGGATAGTTAGACTAACCTGAAATATGCAAAGATCTGTCATTTTGGAAATGTGTGTCTAAAGCATCATGTTAGTTTAAATGGCCTACCATAGCTCTACGTGTATGCATTATTTGTCTGTATAAGGTTGATTGGTTCCCGAGATATGACATAGGAGCTCTTTTTTTCTCATATTGCCGTTTCATACAAAATGGCCTAAAGTATCCGTATACACCAGTAATTCCCAAAGTTCTATGAACTTAAAAAAAAAAAGCCAAATTTCAGCATCTACTTTAATGCCTTATGCGTAAGGAAGTGAATAGTATTAGGATTAATAAAATAGTTTATGTATGAAAGTATATTTTTCGGGGCCCACCAAATTGTAGTCTGCCACCCACTAGTGGGTCGCGACCCATACTTTGGGAAATAATGGTATACACACATACGATATATCTAATATACGTTGTCAGCAAAAAATGTTCTGTGAAACTTGTTTAATTGTTTAATATGTGAAATATTAACCTACATTTTCTATATTTTCTCAATTTTCAAAATAGATGCCTGACATATCCTTCCGTGGCACTATTAGTTTGCAACATGTGGTGAGAATAGGTTGATTAATACCAAAGATATGAAAAAAAACTTTGTTATTAATTAGGCGCTATATTACAAAATGGCAGACTAAAGATGATCTGTGTAGACACATTTGATGCTAGTATACAAAGTTATGTTAAAGTACCGTACATGAATCCATACGCATCGCATACTTAGATAGAATCATTTTGAAAATAAGTATCTGAACCATTACTTTACATGGTCTGCTGTAGTACTACTTGTTTACGAAGTTTTATAGAAATCAGCTGATCGTTTCCTGAGGTTTGGCATGATATCTTCAGTTATTAATGTGGTCTTATCTGAAAAAATGGCTGAAAATTGGCTTTGTGTAGACAAATTTAGTGGTTATAATATATACTGTCAGGATACAAAGTAGATATAGAATACTAATTTAAAATGTTTGTTTGCTCACCTTCCCTGCTTTAACCATATAATTTTACATAGCCTACTGTAGCATTACTGGCGTAAGAAATTTGGTGAAAAATCGATTGATTAATGACCAAAATATGAAATAAAAACTTTATTTATTCATGTGGCGCTATGTTACGAAATGACGGCGGGCGAATGAGTTTATGAGTAGAACATTTAATGGTTTTAATACATTCTTTCAGCATACTATAATGAGATGAAATTTGGTACGTGGTTTTGTAGATACAGAGTATTAATATAAAATAATTATATTGCCGTCATTTTAAAAGTATGTGTCTGACATCTGCTTAAATGGCAGAACATAGTATAGTATATTCGCGGTTTCTTCACACTTTATTACTCAAGCCTTTGAAGAAACACCTCATGTATGACGTATTTGGTTGTATCCTAAATATGTTATATATCACAAGTATTTTATGCGCGTGTAAACAAAAAGTACCCCTTTTTTGGTTAAATTGGACATTTATATATATTTTATAAACGAATTAGAATAATTTATGTATAACTAATATAAATAAAAACAGTGAGAAGATATGTATGTTGATAATGCCCAGTAATAAATAGTTCATATACAAAATATTATTAGACTGAGTGTGCGCGAATGCGGTGCGTTGGCTCTCTCGTGTAAATATATAGGCTTTGTTTGCATCCGGCGGAGGAATGTCAAGGAAGTATAACTTTGACAGGGTTTCAGAAAAGTTGGATGTTTCCGTGAATGGAGTATAACACTTGCTTACAGAATTTGGTAGGAGTCGGTTGATTAATTTCTCAGAATGACATGAAAACTTTATTTTATCATGTGTCCGTATCTTATAATATGACAGTTAAAAGAGGATCTGGGTGAAAAAGCACATTTAAATGTTGTAATAAATACTGTAAACATATAAATGTAATTATAATTGGGAATATTGTTTCGTAGATGGAGCATACTAAGCTAAAAAGTTTATATGGCCGCCATTTTGAATGTAAGAGAGTAGCATAGTCACATTAGTTTATATGAGCTGTTGTAGTGTTACGGTTTTGCCGTATTTGTTAGGAATCGGTTAATTGTTTTACGAGGTATGACATAAAACTTATTTTTTCATGTGGCACTATCTTATTTACGTATTTTATGCTTATAATATACAGTATACTTTCAGCACACCAACTTCGTTCAAAATTGGTAAAATTATATGGTAGATAGAGCACATTGACCTAACATATGTATATGAGAGCCATTTTGAATGTTATATTCGTGCGCTTAGTAGCTGGCCGCTCGAAGCCGCGATCGTGCCGTGCCGTACCGACATGAAACCAGACCAGGTTGTTTGTAGTCGAGCCACTGTCATGCGCCAAGCATACCGGACACCCCTGCTCACAGGCCGTTATCACGCGATCACTGCATGTTTTCCCTGGCACAGCTCACCTTCGCTAACGTGCACTTGCCTCGCGTCCTCTCAGTTCAACGCGAGTACGCAGTAGTTGGCATGCTGCAAGTGTCGCTAATATGGCCCCAACAGTAACAGCTGGCATGCCATAAATGGTTCATAATCTTGCTGATAATGTTTCTTCAGTAGTAATAAACAGTTGGTATGCCAAAAATGACCCCTAATTTTGCTGCTATTATGTCCCGAGTAGTAAGCAACATGCCACAAGTTGCCCATTAGCAAGCTGCTTATATGTCGGCAGCAGTAACTGTTGGCATACCATAAGTGTTGCACAAGCTTCTTGCTAATATGTACCCAGTAATAAGCAATGGTTGACATGTCATAAATGGCCCATTAGCGTGCTGCTAATATTTCCTCAGCAGTGGGTAACAGTTGAGATGCCACAAATGGTACATACACATGCTACTTATATTTTCCCAGAAGTAAGTAACAGTTAGCATTGTGTCTATTGCATGCTAGTAGGACTTCTGTGGAATTATGAAAATAATTGTGAGAGCATTGGCCAACAATATGTTTATCAAAAAAATTTACAATGTCACTTTTTTTCGTATGATCTGATTGTCAACCATATACGAAATGCTGACAGTCATAAATGCGATTTGCCACCACTGCCAATAGTTGGCCAACTGTTTACTGCTTGTTGTTTGCTACTTGGGATGTAACTAGAGCAGTTGCAGCAGCGAAGATACGGACCGAACTCTTTTCCAACGCTTACTGTGGAAGAAAACACCGTTATCCGAAAGTGCGTCGCATTGATTGATGAAGGCAAGTCTTGCAAGGCGTTCACATTCAATGTTTGGCTATGACTGGCAGGCCCGGCTTCTTCTTTCTGGCGCCTCAACTTGCAAAAAACAATTTAATAAGAAAGCAATAAAAGTAAGAGGAACACTTGGATTTACCCAACGACAAATATTTAAATTCTTAAAGATTGAGCAGGTTATGGGGTCCTTAATATTACGAATTGAAATAATTAATTGAGTTGGACAGGAAACAAGAGGATATTGTAACCCAAGCTCCTCCATAAGTGCATTGGAAGCATGAAATATCTTGGAACCACCTGAGAGATTCCGTTAAGGCCTCAAGTGACTCGTTGTTTTGGAGAAGTGAAATTTGCGGCTAGACGAGTTAGTAGGTAATCGCTTTTGATGAAGAGTATTCTGCCATAAAGCCCACACAGGTAAAGGCAAGGTGACACACGGGGAACAACTCTGCATCCAAAAAGCAAAATGTGTTATTTTTCATTTACTACGTGGCGTCAACTGATAGCGTGAATCATCGTCACATATCTTTATTACTATTATTTTCAGTCAGCGTATCAGAAAAATACAAGTATCAGTTTTATCCGTACCATACGGAATTTATGATGAAATTGACAGTTTCAAATGGCTTATGTAAATTAAAACAGCTTTGTTACAGGTGTTCATTTTATTTTCTCTATTGGATATGAATGTATTCGTGTTCATGTCTAGCTTCGTGGTGTTAACAAAAAGTAAGCCTACCTTTTACTCTTTCAGTTTTTCACTGCCCATACTCTTAACGGCGGCTTCAGCCAAGCGGCGCGGGTTATCGAAAAGCTACTTTGACAGCTTTGGGGAAACTAATCAATTTCTCATCAAACAAAATATGCCACAGGAAAGAGAGGGGAGGAAATGATCCAATGCTCTGGAAACGATGATAAACTTTAGTGCGGAGGGGGGAGGAGAAGTCGCTGCGGCAGCCAGGCTCTAATGACGTTAAGCCCGGCAGCTCCGGAATGCGATGTGCGCTCCCGGAGTCCTGGAATATAATCACAATCTTCCGGAAGCCTTCCATTATGCTTATCGCGCAAGTTCGTTACCGTAATCGAATGTTCGCTGAAGCGCGGCCGACGAAGTGACGCCAATGCCAACGCTTGTTGCCGTGTTTCCAGGCGCTACAAAGTGTGGTTTCCGGAATAATCTAGTTACCCGTGTAAATAATGCACGCTGCCCGCGCCCCCTTCTTCAGCCCTAAACAACACTCCCACCACCCCACCTAAGTTAATTACGCCATGAGAGACTGGTGGGGGAAAGACCTGTGAGTACTCCGGGTTCGCAGGCCAAAACATTCGCTAAACATGGCTTGCTGTAAAAAATCCCCGCGACAGAAGCACACTTTATCCCGCTGGCGACAGCAGCGCTGCTTACCGGCCACATTGGGTAACTAACCTCTGTACAGGCTTTACCGCAAGTTAATACATCACATCCGTCTTTTGCAGAGGTTGCAGTTCACCTCGTATAGAGCGCTTTCCTTCTGTTCCTCCATTGAATGAGTGAATAGATTTAGGCGGCTCTTTAACATCGAGGTATTGGAGAGCCGATGAGGGTGATGTGAGGTAAGTATGGAGCAGCATCGGAATGCAAGGGCCGGCGAAACGGGAGATCCCCTAGAAAACCCGTCGACCAGAGGCATCGTCCGGAACGATTCCCACATGCGAAAATCCGGAAGCGTCCCCGGGATTCGAACCTGGTTCACCTAGGTGAGAAGCGAGTAGTTTAACCATTTAACCACGACATCACCGCGGCCCCAATTTCTATATTAAAATAATATTGTGAAGAAAGCAAAGCTGCAAGAGATTTTCGATTTATTTTGCATTTAATTTCGTTGTCCAATACAAGGTAGCTCTATAAACGCACCGTTATTATTCTGCAAGTCGGTGAAAAGTGCGACGTGTTTAGATACTAGGAGAGCCACTGTCCAGTAGAGAGCGTCCAACGAACTACGAACTCGTGCTTACTTCACAATATTGATTTTGCCGAATTTCGGCAGCATTAAAATTGTGACGTATAATTATGGGTTCGTAGTTCCCTTGTCTTGTATGTACTCCCGTGTAAGGCCACCAGCTAGTTGGGTCTTGGGGGACTTCAGAAAATAATTTTTCTAAAAACAGAAACAAGACAGAACTAAGAATCCGTTAGGGTGGAATAAGGTTCCTCTCAAGAAACTCGCAGGAATGAGCATAAGAGAGAGAACGTAAATAAGGAAGACAACGTGCATGCGTAAGTTAGGTTAAGGCGATTTATTGTTAAAGCTAGAGTCCCGTGTTCAGATTTTGTTGTGATAACAATCAAGTTGTAACCATACAGTAAAGCAAGTGTGTAAGCGCTTGAGAGATGGTGTTTCGGTATTGGCGACTCTGGAGGAGAGAGAACATTCTGCTGACGCGCGTGCGACGGCAAGAAAACTGCGTCGTCAGCAGACCTTGAACTTAGCTAGGGAAGTCGCGCATACTACAGAATGCTGACAAGTTGCGGCTCAGTCCGGCGACGCCGATTTCTGGTAAAAGTTCAGTGATAAAATTTTATTCATTTTGGATGATGCCACGTTAGATAATTTCGAGATCTTACGTTGAAAAATAATTACTTGTAGGAACTCCTTGAGCCTAGAAAGCTTTGTGTTGCGAGTAAATGTGGGTTGGGTAGTTAGGGCTGTTCAGTGGGGCTTGATGTTTGGGACTCGGGTTGAATTCTCGTCTTCCTACCGTAGAGTACGACGGAGAAATCAGAACACCTACAGTAGATGCATGCGCGCGGGGTATTCTCTTCGCGAGGGAAAGGGAGAGATGGACCTCAGGCCAAAATATTCCTTAACTGTTGTTTGCGTAAGTTGCACGGAATACATTTGTAGTTTGTGGATAACATATGCCTTTATGTCAAGTGGAATTGATGCTGCTGCTCTGTTTTAAATTGGGAGATTTTAATTAAACTTTGTGGTGTTTTAAATTTAACCCATTCAGACCCAGTGTACAAAATTGTGTACATTACGCAACTGTATGTAATTTTTGGTCTGTACTGCACACTGCCAAGCTCAATGACCAATGATGATATCTGCGGGTAAATAATTCGCAAATCGTATGACTGTCCTAGGACATAATTGGTTCATATAACTGTAGCCGAACCTGTAGTCTACAGCTCATTGGCTGTGGCAACGCAACAAGTATTGTGTCGACTTACGCACAGCACACATTATAAAATGTTTTGTTTGCAATACCTGAACCAGTAAATAAAAGTGGGTCTGGAAGGGTTAAGTGCTAATTGTTTCATAATTTTGGGTACATGTATCGCCACTTCAGTTTTTAAGAGAAATGCGTGAAGTAATAATTTTTGTCGTAATACTTTTTTGTCTCACGAAAAATTTCTGTTATATTAAAAAATTAAGCTTTGAGCTAAGCGGCAGCTACGGGTACGTGAATCACTGAGATAAATAATTATAATAATAAAGTTTGTGTTAAGGAAGTCATGTCCTCTTTGCGATAACGGTGTTGTAAGTTTTGGGTGGGTATTGAGATGCCTTCATATACTTCTTTACTTTCGTCGAGTGATGTGCGACTTAAGAAAGTCATTTTGTTTTTAACTGCGTCTCTCCAAAGCGGGGTGTTTTAAGGTTTAAATAGAGTTTGATATAGAGTAAACCCGTCAAATATGGGCCCCGGCGTAATGTGGGCCTCTGTGGTATTCGACGTGATTGGTGCTGCCATCGGTTGACGCACATCACAACTTCTTCAACAAGAAACTTGACTTATATTTAAATATTACATAATATTTCTACAGGTGCGTTATTTCTACTTTAAAACGTATACATTACACAATTTATTCAGAAGCAAGCTTCGTGTAAAAAAATGGCGACATCTCGACCATTCAACCTGCCATTTATTGGACCCTTAGGGGCCTATAATAGAATGGGTCTTCAAAGGGGCCCATAATACGAAGTAATTAATTGTAATCCTATACGATTGTAGTTATTTTGTAAGGGAATTTTGAAATAAGTCTAACTGATATAGAGTTAATTGATATAAAACCTACTACATTGGACTTCATCTTGCAGATGTCCGGGTCGAAACCACAGCTTAAGAAGTGGGATGAGAATTCTATGGTAAGCGCCATTTATGCAGTGAGTAAAAATGAAATGGGACTAAAGAAAGCAGCCAAAGCACATCATGTCCCGAAACCAACACTACAAACGGATGTATATGATAACTCTCTTTATCCTAAAGATGCTGTTGCAACAACCTTGTGAAGAAAAACTGTTTTGCCGAAGGAAATTGAGGATAGTCTGTTTAAATATTGTATTGATATGGTCAGGAGGTACTTTGGTTTAACGACTGCTGATGTTCGTCGCTTAGCTTATCAGTTGGCCATTAGAAACGGCATCCCACATCAATTTTCGAATGATAAGGCAGCAGCCGGTAAAAAGTGGTTAAAGGAATTTTTTTTAAAATACATATCATACTCTTTCTGAGAACTACACAAGGAATTTATGCTGCTAGAGTGAAGGCATTCTCCCCGGGGAATGTGGCGATTTTTTTTTTCCATACCTGAGCCAGAAATGGTAAAAATTAACCATTCACCTGGCAGATTGTACAATGTGGACAAAACGGGGATTACCATTGTAAAGGCAAACACCAAAAAGTGGCAAGCTGCAAAGGCGGAAAAAGTGTCTTCTTTGACATCTGCCGGTTCACGACTGGAAGAAACTTTTGAAAATCAACCTATGAAAAAACACTCTAGTCGTTAGCGACATGCATATAACATTACAAACAGCGGCGATCGCGGATACAGTTATGCTGTTAGGTTGCCAGCGCAAAGAGAGGAAATAGGTCCAAAGTTTTAACGTAATTGTTAATTTATCGCTTACAAATGGATGTCGAAAAGACTTGTATCTTATTATGCCAATTATTAATGACGCGATGCTAACGTATTTAGATTTCAACGTTTCTTGCATAGTCACATGATCACGCACAAGGCGAAAGTAACGCGGCCATTTGTTTACTAACCTTCGTTCCTTGTGTTGTTGTTTGGGTGTGGTTGAGACACATGCCAGAGAATTTGTGCGATTATCTTGTTTAACATATAATAATTCATATATTTGTCTTGTTTTACTAATTTCCGGTTTTTATTATTTGGTTTTTAATAATGTATGATTTTAATTTGTGCTCACTTTCTCGTTGAACTGATTCATTTTGTTTTTATGTGTTTCGTGCACGTGTCTTTCCTTTGCCACACTATTCTAACGTTGCAGTATTTGCACATAAGAAATGTTTTCACATTGTCGAAGACGTAGAATCCTTCACTCGCAAACTCTGCCGTCCTGTCGAAAACAGTCACAACCATTTTTAAATAACGTTTTACAATTGCGCGAACATCCGACTCAGTATACCACCACGCCATTTTAACGTATGTAGGAATTTCAATCAATACTAAAGATCTTGCCTTCGATGTACGGGAATTTATCGAAAGTCACTAACAATGGATTGTAAATAAACAACATCTATCGATAGATCAAAATACTCGCATTTTGGTTTTGCAGAATGAAATGTTTTTCGCTTGCATCGCATATTCTTTGTGTGAAATTCTCAAGATTAAAAAATTTACACTTGTGGAATATCCATTAATAATATATACATGACTTTTATAATGGATATGTACATGTACGAACAAATGTACACACACACAGTGGAATGTAAACATTGCCATGTGGCTGTCACATGGCAATGTTTGTTTATCTTTGGCGGAAGGATACGAAATGGGCTTGAAAGTAGATCTTTAGCAGGGCTTCAAGAAAGTTTCTTCCAGTCGTGAACCGACTATATGCACTGTCATCACTTGCATGAACGCAGCAGACTCATTTGTTCCACCGATGCTAATATTGTCACGGAAATACATGAAGTCGTAGTTAATGGATGTGGCACCATCAGGTGCAGTCGCAGCTTGCAATTCTTCTGGGTGGATTCAGGAAAACATATTAACCCAGTGGTTTCAACATTTTATAAATAGTGTGAAACCTACTGAAGATGACCGAGTTGTAATAGTGTGCGATGGGCGTTATTCACACACAAAGAACGTGGATGTCATTGACATGGCAAGAGACAACCATGTTTCGTTGATCTGCCTTCCTCCCCACTAAACACAAAATGCAGCCACGCGATATGAAATCTAATGATTTAAGGTCTACTACACTCAAGAAATAGACACATGGCTGAAAAATCATCCTCGGCGTGTAGTTACACTTTACCAGGTGTTTCAATTGATGGGGAAGGCTTATCTGCGGGCTGCTTCAGCTAAAACAGCTGTCATAGGCTTCAAAACGACTGGCTTCTGTCCTCTGAACAAAGACATCTTTCGAGACCATGATTTCTCAATTATTGGTCAAAACAATGAAGTTGTGGAGGAAGAAGTTCCTGTTCAGAATGCCACTGGATCACCTTCAATAGTCATCCTTCCTATTGACATATCTCCAATTCCAATGTTTCAGAAGAACAGGGAACAATACGGGAACCCTCAAGACAAAGCACTGCAGCCCTCATCAGAGGTTCTACCTACATGAACAAGCTGAAGAGTAGGAAGAGCGGGTCTATCTCTACAAATGCATAAAAACAGCCTGTGAAGAGAAAATTAATAACTGACACGGCTACTACGAAACGGACTACACACAAGAAGAATGTCGGCCCTGATTCAACTGACTCAGAATCTGACGTTGACGACCATATAACCATCGATACAAACGATGATATGGACCCTAATTGTAACAGTGGTGATGATGCTGAGTGTGCATATTGCAGTGGACTCTCTTCCGAAGACAGAAGAGGGGAGAAGTGGGTCCAGTGCAATCGGTGCAGAATGTGGTGTCATTCTGACTGTTCAGATAGGTCAAGACAAATCAGTTTAATTTGTGACAGACGCCTGCATGGCTAATTAGGCATTATAAAAGTATTTTATCTTGTTATAANAGACAAATCAGTTTAATTTGTGACAGACGCCTGCATGGCTAATTAGGCATTATAAAAGTATTTTATCTTGTTATAAAATAGTTATTTAGGGGTCCATGATAGGTCCCAATATGGACCACTGTATGTGTTCAAGTAAAGACTTATATCAGTAGTGAATATGAAAGTGTCGAAGTTAGTATAGTATTATCACATGCATAAAAGAACAGCGAAAGCATTTTAATAATATGNTAAAAGAACAGCGAAAGCATTTTAATAATATGAATATTTTTTGTATTATTTTAAAGTGGAAATATTTTAATTTCAATAATACTAGACGGGTTTCCTCTAACATTTGCTAAAGAAAACATCTACGTAGAAGATAATTAAAGTTTTAATGTTGGATATTGGTCTCCAAGTCCTCTAGAACTCTGACAGTGTATAATATCTCTGTGTTGTGTATGAGAGTTCGAAATTGTGGACCCTAGGAGTTAAGGGGAAGAGACGTTCATTTCACATGACCGTGCTGCGGGTGGATTGTGGCTAAGGGTGGAAAGGAAAGGTAGCTGCAACCTGGGGAGAAGTTTTCTCGTCTCCCTTCTCCACTTTCAGGTTGGAACTGTGAGAAGTGGAGATTCTGATCCAAAGCAAAGGTTCGAAGACAGCTTGTGGAGATGGTTGGTCGGTGGGACTCCTCTACGGTACCTGGATGGGTCTAGCGTGTGACACTGCGGCGAGTGCAATGCTTGATGCGACACCTCGGGACGAGCTAGAACTGCTTCTCTAGACGTCAGACATGAGATCGCCGTGTGACACCACGTCCCTCCTTCCTCCTTTCTTGTGTTGACAGACCTTTGCTATTTTCCATTTTGGTTTTCTGTGATGGGCGCTTGATGTTTTTGTTCTATTATTTATGTATTTTTTATTATTGTTGTGTACGTTTCAGTTTTTACTATTACACCAATAAAATGAGTCTACAGAGAGCCTCCTTTGTGCGCCATTTTGTAAGATAGTGTCACATGAGAAAGTAGATTTTATCAAATTTCGATAAACAATCAACCTATCACCCCCACATTTTGCACACAAGTAGTGTTACAGTAGTTAAGTAAAGTTGAAAGATTTGGGCGGCTCTTTACACCGAGGTTTAGAGAACCGATAACGGTAAAATGAGGTGAGAATAGAGCAAAGCCGGAATGCTGGGGCGGGGTAACGGGAGATCCTTGAGAAAATCCGCCGACCAGTGGCATCGTCTGGCACGATTCTCACTTGCGAAAATCCGAGAGTGGGCCGGCCGGGGATTGAACCCGGTTCGCTCTGGTGGGAGAGTGCTACAGTACGATAGCGTTATTACATAAGGGTACATTCACAATTCAATTCTTTGGAAACTTGTAACTGAAATCATATTCTGAATGGATTTAAAGCTACCTTCGCGGGACTTGCTGAGAGCTTTTTTTTAGTGGTTAAAGCGACATTTATTAAAAAGTTGACATCAAGAGGTGGAGAACTTACAGTTTAACCTGGTGTGATGGCTATATTTTATGTAGGAATATTGTACTAACTTCAAGATGAATGAAATTACAAATGTGTCTACTTAGTGTCGCAATACTGAGTGAGGTGGTGCTGTGGTAACACATTCTCGAGGACTTGGTTCGATTCTCCGTCTAGCCGTCCTGGTAAGGTGTTCCGTGGTTCTATCCGGAATCACACCATGCGAATGCCGGGATGGTTTCTTAATACAAGGCATGGCCGATTACCTTTTCTGCTCCTTATTGTCCGAGAAGATTGTTCTGTATCTAATGAAACCGCTGTCAACACAAATTAGATTAAATATAAAACAATATGTGAAAATTGAAGACTAGCTTAAGTTTAAATTTACACTTTCGTGTTGTTTTCTTACGACATACCAAAGCCAACACCTAGCAATCCGGCCCTCCATTTCAGAATCTGATGAAAGGAAATCTCCATTTCTGGAATTCTTCTCGAAGGTACGATGTTTGGCATTTAAATTAAGTTAGTTTTTTTTTCTGCGACTGCTCCTTTCCTGCCGCCGGTTTTTTATTCTGCTGGGAAATATTTCTTCAGATATGATAACGTAAGATATCTTTATCATCGTTCTAAAATTTCGAGATAATATTTCGATGTATAGCGGTTACTGACTTAGTTGAAATACAAGTTATATTCAAGCAAGACAATTATTTTATGTGTTAAAAGAATCTATAATTATTGCAGAATATTTCATGAGTTATAGCACAGAAAAATTATATTTTATTCATATGGCGCTATATTACGTAATGCGTTATAAAAGATCAACTGTGTAAGACAAACTTGATTGGTGTAATAGTTACTGCCAGCATACAAAGTTAAGTACAGATTGGTTATATGTTTTCGTAGATACAGCGGAATAGTTCAAAATATTTACATGGTGGCCATTTCAAACTTAATTGTCTCACCCTCATAAAACATGTCAGCTTACATGACCTATCATAGAACTACTTGAATGCCCAATTTCATAGGAAGAGGTTAATTTTTTTCCAAAATATGGCTTTTTTTATATGTGGCGTTATTTAGCAAAATGACAGATTGTATTGACAAAGTTTGTGCTTGTAATAGATACTTTAAACTTACAAAGTTAGTTCAAACTGGTAAAATTGTACTGTAGATACAGAAAATTTACCTAAAATACTATATGGTCGCCATTTTTTAAATAAGTCCTTTTACACTAACATGGCATATATTTTCATAGAGTACAATACTCTTAATTTATTGCCAAATTTGGCAAACATAGGTTGAGTATTTCCTGTGTTATAATTTGTAAGCTTTAAGTTTTCATGCAGTTACAGAATATGTAATATTTACAGCAACTCTTTTTACATGGTGAGCATAAAACAATGTCCCAAGTCTGAAGGTATATAATATCAAAACCAAACAACCTACAACCTTGATTGACCAATCAAATGAACCGTGGAACCGTGAAGTTTGTTTAAGATTAATTCATAAATGTTCATATGACCACCATGAGCGACCCGAACGACATCTGCACGATAATCAAACTCGTTCCACACTCTTGTCAGCATGTCCAGTATTACGGTTTGGATGGCGTTCGTAACTTTCGCATTGAGTGGTGAGGGGGAAGCGAACTCGCATTCGACACGTCATTGTGAAGGGGACGGTCTGATGTTTCCCTAATGTGCCGAGAGATGACACTGGGAGCGTCTGTCGTCGCACTATGAGCGTGTATTGTGTGTTAGTCAGCATCACGATAGCGATGGAACAACAGAAGGCGTTCTGTGTTATTCAGTTTGGTAAATGTGCATCGGTTACAACTGTTCAAAGTGAATTCCGTTGGAAATACTGACGTCGTCCTCCCAATAAGTGGAGTATCGTACGTTGGTTCGTCAGTTCCGTGACACAGGGTGCCTTTGCAAATGCAAAAGTTCCGGGAGACCGTGTGTGTGTGAAGAGAATGTGCAACGGATTCAACAAGCGTTCGATTGCTGTCCAAGAAAATCAACTTGACAAGCTAGCCGGGAAATGCAAATCCCTCAATTGACGGTAAGGACAGTGTTGCGAAAGCGATTGCTGTACAAACATTCAGATTACAGCTTGTACAAGCTCTTACCGAAAGGGATAAAGAACTAAGACGTGATTTCTGCGCGTTCGTTTATGCCCGGAACGAGGTAGACGATGCCTTCATGTCTAAACTGGTTGTTAGCGATGAAGCGACGTTCCATACAAATGGTAAGGTGAAAAGGCACAACGTGCGGATATGGGGTCAGGAGCCTCCACATAAAACCACCGAACACGAGCGCGCTTCCCCTAAGTGAACGTGTTTTGCGCTGTATCCAAAGACACTGTTTTCGGCCCTTTCTTTTTTCATGAGCCCACTGTTACTGGAATACCTTATTTGGACATGCTTAGAGAGTGGTTGTTTTCTCAGTTAGAAGAGGCGGCGGGGGACTTCATTTCCCAGCAGGATGGTGAGCCACCCCATTGGCTCCTAGCTGTTCGCGTATACTTGAACGAGACGTTGCCGCAACTCTGGATTGGTCGAGGAGCAGCTGGTGATCAGGCTCTTCATTACTAACCACCAAGATGCCCGGATCTTACCCCATGCGATTTGTTTCTATGGGGGTGCATAAAGGATCAAGTGTTTCGTCCACCATTGCCGGCTAACATTGACGACCTCAAAACGGGAATTACGGACGCCATCCAAACCGTAACACCGGACATGCTGACAAGAGTGTGGAACGAGTTTGATTATCGCGTAGATGTCGTTCGGGCCGTTCGTGGTGGTCACATTGAACATTTATGAAGATATGGTGAACAAACGTCACAGTTTCATGGTTCATTTGATTGGTCAACCAAGGTTGTAGGTTGTTTGGTTTTGATATTATAGACCTTCAAATTTGAGGTATTCTTTTATACTCAGCCTGTATACTTAATGCTTACCTGGAGCACTGCCAATGTACCTAATTTAGTTTAAATCGGGCAAATAGTTTCCGGGATATAGCATAATCTTCAAAATATTTTAACTGCACAATTTTGAAAATAGGCACTCGGCGTGATAGAAAACTATATGTCCTTATTAAGTACTATAAATGTACCGAGTATAATTGCCAGCAAAATGTTGATATAGCCTACATTTAATATGTATAAATACTGTCGAATGAAAAATGTATTAACTGGTGCGAAAATAAAAGCTTTTCGATTCTGCATACGTTAGACCTATAAAGTAATATGACCACCAGCTCGCGAAAACAGTTGAATATGCTTGCAGGGTTACTTTTATTCATCAATTTCGTTTACAGTCTCTTCTTGCAGGCTAATGAAGGTCGTGGGAACCCCAGTGGGCCGAGGTGTTTGCCTGATTTCATGTGTTTTATCCTAAAAATAAAAACCTATTTTCAAAATTATTTTATTCGATGCCTATTCCAACCATACCATGTCAATTATCTTAGAACCTTTCCTCTTTCTTCTTTCGACCATCCCCCCTTCCTCCCTCTAATCCCGCGAAGCCTGAACCCGAAGTTCCCACCCTAAACCCTAATAGGAAATAGCATTAAGGGGGAGCGGGGTATTTTGCTGCATCCTATAATTTATCGCACACAGTTTTCACGAGTTTCGTCCTAGGAACTTGAAATAGGCCACCAAATCACATTTCAAGCTGGATTTTGTGTCAGACCAGGGATACCCCAAAAATTTGAGTTTTTAAGGGGAGTAAATTTTCTGTACTTAATCTTTACGAAACGATTTGTCCTATTGCATTCTAATACGTCCCGCTTCTTAACACTATCACTTTTCCATTGTCTCATGGTGTCCTGTTGACCTCACATTAATTGCACAATTTTAAGGGGTCCAATTCCGAACTGCTATATCTCATAAACGGTTTTAGTCAGTGAAGAGTGAAGATATTTGGGCATCTCTTAACAGGGAGCCGATGAGGGTGATCGAGGTGGGACGGAGCAGCACCGGAATGAAAGGGCGAGGAAACAAGATATCCCCAAGAAAACCCGCCAACCAGTGGCATTGTCCGGCATGATGACTATATGCGAAAATCCTGGAGTGACCCGACCGGGGATTGAACCGGGTTCACCTTGGTGGGAGGCGAGCAGGCTAACCGCTCATCCACCGCGGCCTCCTAGCCGGTTTCAGTTATGGTAACGGGACCCGGTAGGCTTGCTCAAAAGCCCGACAACTTTAGATCATGAAAATGGCACGTACCTTTAAATATATATATATATATATATATATATATATATATTGTTAGAATTTCAGAGGGGCTGCATTTTTACAAATTTGTCTTTACTCGCCTAAACTTCTTTAATGGGTCTTCCCCACTCTTTCTCGAATGGCGTGTAAGAATTTCTCGGTTTACGCTCATTTTGAAAACTGTTTTCGCTTATTCAACTGCAGATTGTATAGACCGCGTAATCGGCTACTGCTGGTTAGGTCGATTGTCTGTTCAACGAGAGGTTACATTAGCAATGGGCTGTGCTTCTGCAGGTTATGTTGACGTCTTCATGCACATGACGTCTAGTTCTACCAAGCAGAATAATTCCTCGGAGTTCCGTGGGCACGATCCGTGGTGTTACATTAGCCTTTTACAGTTACGGGCAGTGATACTTATTATAAAAGGTTATATCTAATGTGCCCAGACAACAGCCAACAAGCTATAATAGAGTTACACGTAGCAGTGAAACTGTGGGTACAAGACCATACAGAAAAAACACTAAAATAAACTTAATACGGTGAAAATAGTTTAATTATTAAGTATGATTAGCAGCATAGTATCAAAAGTTAATTTCTCTACGAATGCGCAACAATGATTTCTAAAAACGCCTGATTTAGGCCACTCCAATACCCAGTAGGTACTTTCTGCTCATAGTTTTCAAACACTATATTAAAAAATTAATTATCTTTTTTTTTTGTGATACATGTAAATGCGAATGAGTGTGATTTGAGCAGCGCTGGAAAAACAGACTCATACTGCGCCAACTGCACGCCCTGCATGACGTCAGCAGCGATCACTGCAGAGCCCAGGCAGGTAGACGCAAATGATACTCGTCTATGCTCCTGCAGTGAATATGACTTAAAATGGTAGATCAAGCACATTTTTATTTTGACGTACATAAAAAAATTATATAATAATTATTTTACACTAACAAACTTTTAACAATACAGAACAATGAAAAAAATAACAAACGAACGCTGCTTATTCTGACTTTACCAAAAATACCAGTTTATTAAAATAAAACGGTCTGTAAAAACAGCAAAAGGAAAAATAAGGTCATTCAACTACGAAAAATCCCTAAGTGTGTTAATTTATTACCATGGTATGAAAAAAGAGAGCTTGTACAGTGAATCTCATATTGAATTCACCGAACTGNGAGTGTGTTAATTTATTACCATGGTATGAAAAAAGAGAGCTTGTACAGTGAATCTCATATTGAATTCACCGAACTGGGGGTTACAGCTATCTACAGCCACGACCTTAATCGATTAAAACAAAATAGTATAAAAACTACTTAACATTCAGAACACATTTTAAAAGGCAGGACTGAAACAGCATACAGAAAAAGGATATAAGAATCATAGCTTTAAGCTATAGCTGGACGTATGGACGGTGATTGGCGCGCTATTCCTGACAGAACGAGAAAATCAAAAAGAAAAATCTCTGAGATCACGAGAGACCAGAGCTTCTGATCACGTAGAAAAGATTCGCGTGACGGGCGCTGCAAGCAATCGTCTGTGAACCTCAAAAGCCACTAAAGGTTCGCCTTTATCGGTCTCTATTTATGTCATTTACTATATCTATATTTGCCTGAACTAATAAGAATTGCAGTACTCAAGTTAATAGACAGTAAACCTCCAAGTTTGCTTAAATATCAGCACAATGTGTGTGTATGTGCTTTATGTATATAAATATATATGTGTATATATGTTTGTGTGTGTAGCGCGTGTGTGATAGAGAGAAAAAAATAGCGAATATTTTCACGAAGAACGACTTTAACACACAAGTAAATTAATGATCGTGTCAATAAAATAAATTTACTGAGTTTGTAAATCAAGGAGTCAGTGAACAACCTTTGTAAATCAGTCAGTACCACACAGTCGAGACTAAAATGTGTAATCTCAAAGACGCAAACACGGGAACTGTTCACTGAAAAAAAGTTTATCCAAATACCAAAGCAGAACATTTCACATACAGCAGGACACTATCAAACTTCCTCATATTGAGTGTCTACAAAAGCATATTTTTCCCATTTATTCTCCTTTCTCCGTTGCCCTTTGTATACGTCCTCCCTCCACAAGTTTTCTTCCGCTTTTCAACATAACCTCCGCAAAAATCCTACAGGATTTATACATTCTTCGGGCTCCAACTTTTTGAACAACTCTCTCTTTTCGATCCATGACCATCTGCCGAAACACTGAAGTTTGTCGGCCTCCACTGATCTGGTGGTCGTTCCTCGCCGGAGGAGGAGCTTTCTACACACAACCTGTTGCTCGCTAGGTTTTCCGTAGACATTTGCAGTTAGCGCACGCCATATACTGCAGTACTTACGGAATATGGCGACTCAATAGCTTTGGTTCGGAGTCAGGCTGATATGAACACACCAAGGAGTTCAGTGTCCTAGCTGACAAATTATTTAAATAACACGATGAAATTACTACGCTCTACTAACATGAATAACAACAAAAATACATCTGCAAAAATAACGGTTTCATACAGTGATTCCACAAGCACAATTCATGGTAGGAATATGTACACCACGCACAAATCATGGCAGGAATATGTACACCACGCACAAATCATGGCAGGAATATGTACACCACGCACAAATCATGGAAGGAATATGTACACCACTACCGAGAATGTACACGTCAGTGGGTAAACCAAGTCATTTCGGATTAGAAAAGACATGATTTTTAACCTTTTTATCCAGTGATATTCAAACAATCATTTCGTTTTCAGTTGCAGTTCGAAAACAACGTACGAGAGTATAATAACAGCTCTCGCACTTTTAGTTCACTACAACGGTTAGCTCATACACCGCATCAGAAGTCCTCGGAGGAACATTTTTGGAAACCCATTAGAGAGCGCAAGATTGTACTCATGGATAACATTCGCCTAGCAGTTGTGCTGAGTGAAAGTTTAACTCGCAGCATTGTTACGGATCGTAAGGTACGTGCAGAATAGGATTCGGAATAGAATACTAACATTTTGCAGGTGTCGAATAGAGCGTAACGGATATTCGTATGTAAGCTTGTCATTTAAGGGGCTTAATACAGAGTGTGGTACTTTTTTCTTATAACTTACATCAGAGGAAATTTCTATTTTTTTAATCATTTACTCACTGGCAGAGAGGAAGAGGCCTAAACGTGCAAATAAAATGAAAATCTACTTTGTATCCCTATATAATTATAAACTGTCGACGCATTTTATTTAAACTTCTAATTAGAGCAATAGCTGGCCAAATATTGACATCTCTGTATTACAAATTTCAGGGAATTCTACAGTCTCTCTTGAACAATGCATGAGTAATTGCAGTAGGTTTCACTGCAGTTTTAATGTTTTAAGTGATGAAATGTTTAAATTAAATAGAAAGAACAAAATATGCCAAGTTTAAAAATAATATATTAGAATTTATTGGCAAGCTCTGTTATCATCGTAACGCTAGCCTGAGAAGGTGATCCAGAAGAGCACAAGAGAACTATCATAAATATCACTTTAATAATATAATTTGTCA
>NQII01007358.1:69324-90569 GCA_002778355.1 Clitarchus hookeri | reverse complement strand
AACTTTGTACATAATACATAATAGTTTCAACTACTATCTTCATTGAAATTTGAAATGCATTATTAAATGTGAATAAATTTCAACAAAACATAACTTTGCTGTTTTGTAAGTGCAATGTTTGTACACTTGTTGCGCATATTCAAAAAGCTATAGGATTAGATGACGTTTACCTGATTTTAAAAAATGCACATAGACACAAGGGTTTACTGGTATGTCATAATGTACATGAATAAATGCCAGACTTTCAAATCTCACCTCCAGCATAGTTTTGGTGCGACGTACGTAGTGTTGAGAATGCCCTCTCTGAACTTGCGTTGCTGTCAGGAAGTGTGCAAAGTATATGAAGCAGTGTGAGTATGATTTTATCAAGAGCTGTATTGGGAAGTTCGGCACCATGATATTTTCCAGATTTCCATTCCTGCTGCCAGTGAGAAATTTTATCTTTCAACTTCATTATCTCAAGAACTTTGGATCCTCCAGAAATGGAAGAAAGTGGTTGCCAAGGACTGAATTGAATTGTTTATTTCTTCCAAACTGCAGAGGTTGGCACAGCGGCTGGTGTGCTTACCCTCCCACCAAGGCAAATTGGGTTTGATTCCTAGCAGGATCACTCCCAGATTTTCACATATGTGGATCATGCTGGATAATGTTGCTGGTAGGCAGGTTTTCTCAGGGATTTTCCATTTTGCCTGCCCTTGCATTCCAGTACATTTACATTCTCACCTCACTCCACGCTCATTGGCTCTCAAGACCCCGTTAAGAGGTGCCAAAATCTCTCCGCTGCACTCCACTGTTATCTACAAAAACCTCTTGTAAGTAAAATTGGAAGTTGAAAAACGTCATGGAATTTAAGAGAAAATCTTGTCTTCATATCTAATACGATATTATCCCGGAGTGGTATGAATACAGAAATTATGTAATAATCCTCCACTGACTGGGACTGCACTGGGTAGTTGCTGCAGTGAACCTGTCGTCCAACAGTTCTGGGTATACGAAGCTCCACATTAAACTTCGCTGCAAAGTTCTCGACCTGAACATTAACTCCCCTTAAGTAAACATCAGCATGAGTGCATCGACTTTCTTGAACTAACATAAAATTCCTAATACTTTAAGATGCGTGTTGAAGATCAAGACATTCTTTTTGAAGAAGTGTGCTTATAGGAAGAGTGAAAGCCAGCACGTCACCAAGGCAGAATACGACAAACAGAAATTAGCTGTCGTAGAAAGCAGCTACCAGTGATGCTGCTTCCCCAGCTACAGACTTGTCCCAGCAGCCAGAAGTCTTCTTAAGGGCCTCTATGATTTTGAGGAAATCAACAGTAAATTGAAGTACACCATCATACCTTTCGACTCATGTCAAATAAATGTGGAAGTTTCTTTCCAAGAAACTAAAGATTTTATTATATTTTGGGTAAAAAAAAACAGATATACGTAACCTCTTTTATATCATCCGCTGGTATGAACTAGAATTGTTTTGGCATGTTGAGCTATGATCATGATAACACAAGTCAATACAAACTTGTGTTGACTTTAGTGTCAGGCAATTGTGTGTAAAGAGGTTACTAAAATGCCAGTCACCAACCTGTACCTTCCCTGGCCTCATAGCCAATAAATTACACAAAAATTACACTGCAACTCTACATCTGCTTTCCACAGCTTGTTCACATTTGCTGTGCATGCACTGCCATCTCTTGTCTGTTGCAACTCACTTCAACTGAATCCAGTCAGTGTTGCGACACTTGGAGATATTCCCTAAAAAATACCTCTAGTCCCAGTAAAGAAGCAAAGTATCTTCGTAGGATCTTCCTCAGTATTTTTATAATGCCTTAAGTAAATAAATTGCATATAATTTCTGGAACAAGGTTATGTTCATGGGAGGAAAATTTCCCCCTCTTCTCCTCCTGTCCACAACTGGAAGCAAACATCTCTCCCCTGAAGTACGCGTAAGGCTCACGCTGGTTGGGGCACGTGGGACGTTTTCGTGGCCAGTGGAGAAAGAGAGGGGAGGAAGATGCCACATTCGTTGCGAGGTCATGCCTGGCTGTGCTGAGCAACGGCCAATTGTGCATAAAAATAGTCACAGCAGTCATCCCTCCGAGCCAAAGGTAAGAAGAGGTCATGCATTTTGTGCTGGTCACCACCGGGCATCTCATTCCCTCCCCGTCATTGGATGTTTGCATAAACAAACCATTTAAGGTCAAGGTATGTTATTGTTACATGGAATGAATGTTTAGTATGGATCTGGACCTCGATTAAAGTTAGGTTGGAAATTAGTTCCGTTGTTATTTATCTAGTATGTAATTTTTTTTTGATCTGTTGTGATCCTCTTCTGCATTTGGTGTGTTTATATTGGCTTGCCACCAGCCATTTCCTTTGTGGAAGAGCTTATGAAAGCTGTGGTCGTTGCTTGGATTGTGTCCATGCTCAGTCCGTTTTGCATTCTCCATCACTGCATTAGTGTAATACTTATGCTTGTGTTTATTTCAGTTGTATTGTGTGCTCATAAATTTGTGTATTTATATTCTTAATAATTTAGTTGTGTGTGTATTTATATATATATATATATATAAAAATAAATATATAAAATGTATTCTTATATCAACAACAGTCTCCAGATCTATGGTGCTGTGGGTCAGGGCATCAGTGCTCACCAAGACTTCTCCTTGGCTGTGTATCATGATTTTGTGGTACAGTCTCACCACTATCATAACTGTACCACAACCCTGAGCAGTGTTAGTTCTGATAAGCTACTTGTGACATGAACTTAGTCCTTCCATTAGCGGGGGCTGCAGTGGTCATACTACTTACTTCCCACCAAGGCGAACCAAGTTCGGTTCCCAGCAGGGTCGCTCCCAGATTTTTGCACGTGGAAATCATGCCGGACGATGCCGCTGGTTGGTGGGTTTTCTGGTGGATCTCCCGTTTTCCCCACCCTTTATTCCCGGCAGTGCATCATACTCACCTCGCTTCACCCTCATTGACTCTCAAGACCTAGATGTTAAGAGCCGCTCACATCTCTTCACTCACTCACTCCACTCCTTTCATTAGAACACAGCAACTGCCTGCTACGGACATACTCACTTCAAATATGACTGGCAACTTTATGAGGGCTGTGACTGGGACTCTGACCAGTCCCATCACATATTACATAGTGACAGATTAGAGAGAAATTTTACCCCTGTATCCATCACCCAAAAAAATTACACTACATATTTAAACAATTATTTAACTTGTTGGCTCCAGGTAATGTTTAGCAAAAAAGGTGACAGATAGTAATGAAATATACGTATGTGTGTTCATATAACTTTGTATTGGTAACCACTAGGGAATAGTCAACTCTTGTTTTTATGACTCCAGTAATAGCGACTCTCTTGAAATAACCCTTTTTAAGAACCACGTAAAAAATATAATTAATTTCCAATAATGGTTCCCTCGAAATAACAATAATTTTCCTGGGAATCATGAAAGGTTATATATAGAATTGAGAGTTTACTGTATCAAGCTTTTGACATATGGTGTAGTACCATCTGCAATTGTGTAGACTGGTGCCAAGTTGCTGTAAATGCTTGCTGGTACATGACCACTAGATTGACTCTCACCTGGTATGTATTTAGCATACAAAGTAGAAAGTGGTGCGTTGTTGATAGTGATGGTAGTGGCTTGCATATGGGACATCAGCTTGCATGTCTCTGGTTACCACTTGCATCATGAATGCTTGCTAGTACATTTAAAGGTTAGCCTCCACCTCTTTCAATGTCTGTGTGCCAGAGTGTTTGTAATAATGCAGATAAGTCATCCAGCAGGATTTTCACTCTGTGAACTTAAGAAAGTTTCTATACCAGTTTCCANAGTGTTTGTAATAATGCAGATAAGTCATCCAGCAGGATTTTCACTCTGTGAACTTAAGAAAGTTTCTATACCAGTTTCCACAGTCCTCATGAGTGCTTGGGTATATGGGAGAAAAAGAAAGGTTTGTGGTATTAAGTTGGTTAAACATTAAAAAAATCTTGTGTGGTGTACTGCTGCGAAAGTATAATAATTGCAATAGGAAGATACACCTGGACAATTTTAAGAATTTAACTATACTTTCAGGTGTTAAATNCACAGTCCTCATGAGTGCTTGGGTATATGGGAGAAAAAGAAAGGTTTGTGGTATTAAGTTGGTTAAACATTAAAAAATCTTGTGTGGTGTACTGCTGCGAAAGTATAATATTTGCAATAGGAAGATACACCTGGACAATTTTAAGAATTTAACTATACTTTCAGGTGTTAAATACAGAGTAAGACAAAATTCAAGCTATTTGGTGATGGACTGTTGCAATACATATCTAAAGAGCAGCATTCTTCTTGTACGGCGGTGATTAATGAACACTTTCTTCTTAGCTGCAGGGCTTGGAGACTTACGCAACAGCAATGATGCTTGCTGCACCTACGAAGGAGAGAACAGCGTGCTGATACAGCAGAATAGCAACTGGCTCCTGCAGCTGTGGGCCCGCAGGGCTGACAAGTCAGATAAACCATTTGTGAGTCCGCTGGGATCTGTCAACTTCTTGGCTAATGCAGATAGGATCCTGACAACTAAGTTCTCTGCATCTTCTGCTGATGAGGCCATCAGACCAGAAAGTGAGTGTTGAGAGGTAATTGATGTTATACCATTCAAAATTTTTTAATTAACGTACTGTTTGTTAAATTACTGTGTGTCAGTTTTAGTAAAGCACACATTTAAAAGCAATTTGCTGAAGTAGATAACACAAGAATGGTTTCTCAAATTGTTCCAGAAATAATGGCTGCTTACAGGTGGCTCGTGAGTTACTTACTGTTCAGCTTGGATGAAAAAGTTAAAAGTTTGCAGAAGAAAGGACAGGCATCTTTTGGGGCAAAGAATGACTCCCAGGCTTATTTTGCCAGGAATCTGTCTATTGCATTTGTGGAGGTTAGTAGGTAAAACATTTCCTTCTGACATAAAATTACTACATTTCATCAAAGGTGCAAGTATTCAGCCATTTTTAGTTGCAAATTTTGTAGGTACTGTCAACTCTAGTTTCTAAGACTCCTGGAATAGCAACCCTCTCGATATAACAACCATTTTTTTTGGGAACCATGAAAAATATTTTTTAGTAACTACCACTTCCAATAATGACTCTTTCAAAATAACAGCCCTTTACATGGGAGCTATAAAAGGTCTTAGAATCAAGAGCATAAAGTACTTAATTGTGCATCCAGTGTTTCATAAACACTTGTATTATGCAAGAAAATCTAAAGTTGTGGTTCAGTACTACAGGTTAGTATATTAGTAAATATGGAACCTCTGTCCATTGTTTTTTCAGGGGATTGACAAAAAATTTAATTAAATTTAGACATTTATTGGATGTAGACTTAACATGTAGAGCACTCAACAAAAACTAACCTTGTTTTACTTCCTGTTGAAATGCTTTTAAGCCTGTATTAGTCATGTGTCAAGTTTAACTGCTAATGTTCCTTCTGTTTCTTGTCAACTGGTGGTTCTTAGGCAGGGTATGTTCTCAATTGTGGGAGCTATGTTAGGAAAGATACACCACTCTGAAGCACGTTGACTACCCAGTAGGATTCCTCGACCATGTCGCTTCATGATACTAATTCTGATGGTCTTCCTCCGAAGTCTTGTCAGGGAAGATTCCCATGTATCTTCTGGGTAGTAAAAACACCCTCAACTTCCTCTTTTGGGAATTCTATTAAGCATGAGATATTACCTTCTTGTATATTTACTTTCTGACACGAACGAGCCAACAACATAATCAGGAAAGGCAATGGAAGGAGCCTCAATGCTAACATTCTTCCATATAAACCATCTTGCCCTAGTAATACAAGTGCTTCAACCTGCCACAGGAATTCAACATACTTGTTGTTCGGGTCCTCTGGCATGTCAGAAAGTGTGGGTTGTAAATCTTCCAGATAATTTAGGTGAGAATTAATAATCCTATTTTTATCACCATTACTTGACAATGTTCTTTGAGTGCTAAAAAGTGTAGCTTCTTACCAATATCCCATCTGCCACTGTTTGGTTCACCATCGAGGTACCCACAGAGAAATAACATGCTTGTTGACGGTAGTTACGAGTACATTCTTGTCTAGTGAAGACCAGAACTGTTCCCAAAAGTGCAGCCATGCTTTGTTCCGTAAACGATTCTACTGTAATGGTGGAGAGTTTTGGGTGCAATTGTGGGTTGGTTTGATGGTGTTCAGTACCCCGTGAATTATCCTTGGTGCTTTGTTGCAATGAGTGTTGTAGTTTTGAAAATTGCATGCCTCTCATTTTCAATGTATGTTCACAAAGGCTGTATTGTATTTTGAATCATCAATCAATTCATGGATAGCATCAACTAAACAACTCATATTCTGAAAACTTTCCTGTTGACAATCCCAAACGTACTGCGTTTTATCTGTAGTCATGGTGTCACCACAACAGTAATTTATTTGGCTGAAGAAATGTATAACCTTGAAACACAGAGTTTTGGATTTTCAATTTAATTTATCTAATTTTGGTTGATCCATCATTCTTAGCTGAAATGTTGATTTATAACTATTAAGATGGAAAACATGTCTGAAGAAGGATGCTTGCAATTTGTAACATACACTTCACTGCTACAAACTAAGTAATGTGTAGGGGCATGTAAAATTTGCATTTGCGATAAAACAAATTTTTAGAATTTGTGTGTTTTAAAATGAATAAACTTGATTTTTAGTTTTAGTAATAATACTACAAAAAAGTTGGAAAAACCCCTTTTTAGCCGCAAATAGTGACGTATTGGTTTGAATGCAAGTTTTCATTCTATAAATTCTCAAGCATGAGATAATATTAATTACTTAAGTGAATGAAGAAATGGAGAAATTGGGTTATATAACCTTGCTTCTGCTAAGATATCATCCCTGCCAAGGAATATCCCATGGTATTTTCCTCGGCAGAAAAGATACGAGCTTTTGTTATATTTCAAAACATTTGTTCTCCATCAACACAGAAACACTATATAAATAGCCTAAGTGAACGACAAAATCACTTGTTTAACCTTGGATTATGTGCGTAACGTATACAACCAAAAAATCCGTAGAGATCGTTCAGTGCTGCTGTTATTAACTGTCGAAATTCGCTGTGGTTTCGACCATTGATAGTAGTGCTGTGAAAGATCACTGGTGTCATATTGCAACATAGTGCGCCCACGATGAACAACAAATAAATCTTTTGGAAGCTTCTAAATTCTGTATTGCCACCTGTTCCGGTTTGGGCTGATATCGCATATGGTGTGTGGGTGAAGTTAGATTTGTGTGAATATGTGGGCCCTTTGTATGGCATAACTTTAATTTTAAAATGCCGAAATATGCTGTTACTGCAAAGCAACATGCTGCAGAATTTTCAAAACATGGCTTTTATACAAGTGATGATAAAACTGTATTTTGTAAATTTTGCAATGCGTCGGTAACGTGGGACCGTAGGGACTCGTGCGTAAAGCACATTGGAAGTGAAAAAACAAAAAAGATCAACCAAAAATTTAAAGTTCAAGTTTATAGTGTTTGTGTCTCATTTTATAAACTGTTACTGTTATTTTCATGTGGTTTTGTTTGTATTTACATAGTTAACTGTCCAAAAATAACACAGCTTTCATAAAAAATAATTTTTTTTATGAATAATAACTTTGAATTCTGTATAAAAATAAACAACCAAAGTGCATGCCTCTAATGTATCTCAAAGATACAATATATACTAAAAAATTACCATCCAATCTTGAAGAATATAAAAAATAGTACTGTATATGCTATGATCTTATCTTCCATGCTTGCGATAATGTTAATGTGACTCAATAAATGCTGAAATGCTTACCAATGTGGATAATGTAAAAAATAGTTTTAAAATCCTCTTGAATTTTATTATTTTATAAATTCCTATTCCTGGGTTTCAGCATCAAAAAGCATTAATATTTGATAACTACATAAGTCATAAACAAATGAAAACTATTATATTTAAAAGGCTCACAGTATTTTATTTTCTCAAAGTGGTTGTCTTTTAAAGAAGACACACATACCAAGTTAATATGTTGTTAATTTTTACAAAGCACTAACTTCAGAGATTGTCACTCCTTCTGTCAATTGGTAACACACATTATGGAAAATAAAGTGATAAGGATAAAATCATTTAGTAAAGTACAACACCCCAATGAAGAACTTTGAGTATAATGTTGCCTACATGCAGGCATTCCATCTTTGTTTTAACAAATTAATTCCTTCTAGTGGCAAGTTTTAGAGGTGTTATAAAAAAGCAATGTTTTTCATTAATTTTGACATGCTGATTAAAAATTCCATAGTCAAAATCTTACGTCATGTTTCTATGTCATGAAATTCAATGCAAAATGTTGATGGGAACCCAAATTATTTCAGTGGAATACTTTTATACAAAAATGATTTTTTGTGATTTAACTTTTACCAGTTACACATTACAGTAAGAGTGGCTGTTCATAAAATGAGAGACAAAGACTATAAACAGGAAATTTAAAACACAAACAAGAAACAATCATACTAAATATTACATCAATCAGTAAATTCACTGGTCGTGGCATAAATCTTCAAGTGCAAAAAAGTTAACCTTGAAAATAGCAACCAAACTACATGAAAATGACAGCAACTTTTCATGAAATAAAATAATAAACTGGAAATTTGAAATAAAAACGAATTGCACGTATTACATTAATCAATACATTCACTGGTCTCAGCATGAATCCTCAAATGCAATTTGCCATTGCTGCAAGACTACTCTCTTTGAGTGTAGTTCTTGTGTCTGCTAGCACTGTGTTATACGACGACAGAAATCTCTCACAGTCAACATTTGCACATGGTGACCAAATTGCTTCTAAAGCTTTAGTTGCACAACTTCGTCTTGAAAATCTCACAACATTTGACAATATCAACACTATTATATTCTGAAGCTTGTTAATTCAGTGCTGCCTTTAATTGAGAAAAACTTGAAGTTATTTCTTCTGTTTCCATAGAAGTGAAACCAGGAAGTTTCTTAATGTTAGCAACAAGGTCTGGGCTTACATTGGCTAGAATGATGCTTTTTGGATCAAGTATTTTTAGTTGGTCAAAATTTTTTTTACTGGAATCCTGTGTCATTAATGTGGATCATTTCGTATGTGCAGTTCTGTGGAAGCACATTCTTGCTTCTGCTGTCTTCATAGGAGGGAGGGAATCAAGAGCTTTCGTTGTTTAAGTAAACTCAATTTGGAATGTATGAGTAGCCCTCTTTCAGATGTTATAAGTAACCGTGAAGCAGACGAGAAGTTGGGTACGATGAGCCCTCCAACTTTTTCATTACGTCCACCAACTGTTTTGTGTGTTCTTTCAAAAAATTGCTTGTGAATGAACAGTAGCCAGTTGGTGTTTGTTCAGCGCACAGAAATACTCCACCCAAGCATTCTGGAGGGCTTTCATGTCGTCCATCTGACAAAAGTCTGCGATGTCGAGCACGTACTCTGCAGGGTAAAACACGTTGGTGAACCACGAGTTCCACCTTGTTAGTACTGGAATGGGAAATAAGGGCCGCTTCTCACCATACTTCTCCTCCAGGAAACAAGTGTCGTCACTTCTGGGTATTCAAAGAAATGTTTTCCACCTTAACAGTAGTGAGGTTTAGTTCTGGCAGTTCTTTGATCCACACATTGCCAACAAGATTCAGTTAATGTGGCCAACACTGAACATACTGCAAATGATCCCCAACTATCACCTCTACAGCACTGTTGCACTTAGACAAATATCTAGCAGAGTCTGTTACAAAGGATTTAACATTATCATACTTGATATCGTACTCTTTTAAAGAATCAACAATAGCTCGGGTGCAACTAGTTGAATTAGTAGTATCTAAAAAATTAACACCACCAACTACAAGTTCTGGTTTGTCATAGTTGTGGCCAAAATACCGAAACAAAACAACAAACACGCATCTTCCAGTACAGTCCGTAGTTTGGTCGCAAAACACGTCCACCTGCTAATCCTTAAAGATAAGTAGGTGGACGTGTTTTCTATACATTGCTTTGCCAATTCTTCAACATACTTTTCCCTTAAAGTGCGTGCATTTGGAAAGTTGTCAGCTCCTACAAAAAATACTTGTGTAATAATAAAAAAAACAAATACTTGCAGATTACAATAAAAATCATACTGACTTGGAAATAACCTTTCTTTCTTTTATCTTAGTCAGATTTAGAACACTTCAGGCAATTAAAATAGATGTCTTATTTTAGAAGACTATTGAATAAAATTAATACAAAATCTTAATTTGTGTCTTAAGTTAAGCATTTAAAATGTTGTAATGTAAAGAATGTAATGCTGCAAGCCTGACCCAGAAGAAAATCAAGGAATAGGATTAAGTATTTTTTATTGAAGCATTTGCTCACAATAAAATGGAAATGTTTGGCAGTTGGAAGACTTTCTAGGAAAACCCTCAAGTGGAAATAAAACAACTGAACTTTGTATTGCATATTACTGGAAACATAAATGTAAAACATGAGGAGCCACAGCAAAAAGCTAACCTATTTATTACCAAGTTGTATTTACTTGAAATGTATTCTGCAGCAATGTCAAAAATTTGATAGTACAACCCCAAATGAAAATCTCAATAACTGCAAAAATTATAACCATAAAAATAATAACTTGTCTTCCACATATTTATCCAGCCATTTTTTTATGTTAGGGTCATCAAGTTTTTCCAAGGGAATATTTGCTTTTACAAAGGCTTCTGTCGTGTTCTTAATGAAATCAATCTTGCCTTTTTTCTTTCCCTTCATATCACTAAAAGATGCAGATAATGAACTTTGTCGTTTGACACTTTGGCTAAAAACATTTTTGATTGACCGGTTGTTTTGTGTTTTTCATTGTCAACATGCTTTATGCACGAGTCTTTATGGTCCCAAGTTACAGACACATTGCAAAATTTACAAAATATAGTTTTATCATCACTTGTATAGCCATGTTTTGAAAATTCTGCTGCACGTTGCTTTACTGTAACGATGGGTTTTGGCATTTTTAAAAGAAAATAATTCCATACAAAGTGTCCAAATATTCATTCAAAACTAACTTCAACCCACACAGCACACACAATTTCATCTTACCGTACTGATGGCAATACAAAATTCAAAGATGCATTAACAAATTGTGTCAACATACTCCCGTCTACAATCTAGGAAATGACAATTTCTCGTAAACGAGCTCTCTAACCTACCTCACAACCGCAATCACCAAACCACTGTGTTTGCAGAATGCGACATCAATTCTACAGTAAAAATTACTTTGAGAGAGAGAGAAAAAAAAAAAAAAAAACAGTCCTTAAAGTTAATTAAGTAGCTCGATGATATGAATTATGGCAAAGTGTACTACTTTTATTTATTGCAGTCTAGTATTAGGTTAAAAATTATAATTATCAGCATACCCACCATTTAAATATATGTAAAACTACACCATAAACGCCTGCTGCCTAGCGGTCATTTCAGATGTATGAGTTATGCACAGGCCTTCATATATTCACATAGGCAACGTAGAAGCTTACCAAATATTTATTTGTAGTTCGTTGCGGGCATGCTATGTTGCAATGTGACCACCAGTAATTGATCGCAGCAATACTATCGATAGTCATAAGCACGGAAAATCTCGACAGTTACTAATGGCAGTGGCCAGCGGGGAACAATTAATTACATATTTGTTGTTTGTTACGGGCCAGCAATCTGACGTTAAACAAGTGATTATTGTAAACTTACTCTATTTATTTAGTGCTTCTGTGTTGATGGAGGAACTGAGGGTATAACTTAGTTTTGCTGTTTATTTATTCACTTATTTAATTAATATTATCTCAAACTTGAGAATTTGTAGAGCAAAAACTTACAATCAAACCGGTACGTCTTTATTTTCAGTTAAAAAAAAAAGTATTTTTCCAACGTTTGTGTAGTATTTTTACGAAAATTAAAAAATCTGGTTTATTAGTTTTAAAACATAAAAATTTGCGTAAAGATTCATTTTATCGCAAATGTAAATTTTGCGTGCCTCTAGCAATAAATTTTTTGCACAGATGCATTCTTTTGTGTTTAAAGGTCTTTTTCTCATACAGTTGGTGTTTAATCATATCTGGTGTAAAATCAACATGATTTTCTAACAAAATATTAATTTATCTCAATAAACAGCATCTTCCAAATAAAATTATGTGCCCAGAAGCATATACTTGACCTCCTCTTGTCACCAAAAATTGATTGCTTTCAATAGACACACGTATTGTGAATAAACTGATATGCTGGAAGGGCCTATTTGGCACCTTTTGGACATCAAATAACGCATAAACACAAAGCCCAAGCGCNTTGCGAGTCCGCTGGGATCTGTCAACTTCTTGGCTAATGCAGATAGGATCCTGACAACTAAGTTCTCTGCATCTTCCGGTGATGAGGCCATCAGACCAGAAAGTGAGTGTTCAGAGGTAATTGATGCTATACCATTCAACATTTTTAAATTAACGTACTGTTTGTTAAATTATTGTGTGTCAGTTTTAGTAAAGCACACATTTAAAAGCAATTTGCTGAAGTAAATGACACAAGAATGGTTTTTCAAATTGTTCCAGAAATAATGGCTGCTTACAGGTGGCTCGTGAGTTACTTACTGTTCAGCTTGGATGAGAAAGTTAAAAGTTTGCTCAAGAAAGGACAGGCATCTTTTGGGGCAAAGAATGACTCCCAGGCTTATTTTGCCAGGAATCTGTCCATTGCATTTGTGGAGGTTAGTAGGTAAAACATTTCCTTCTGACATAAAATTACTACATTTCACGAAAGGTGCAAGTATTCAGCCATTTTTTGTTGCAAATTTTGTAGGTACTGTCAACTCTAGTTTCTAAGACTCCTGGAATAGCAACCCTCACGATATAACAACCATTTTTTTTGGGAACCATGAAAAATATTTTTTAGTAACTACCACTTCCAATAATGACTCTTTCAAAATAACAGCCCTTTACATGGGAGCTATAAAAGGTCTTAGAATCAAGAGTATAAAGTACTTAATTGTGCATCCAGTGTTTCATAAACACTTGTATTATGCAAGAAAATCTAAAGTTGTGGTTCAATACTACAGGTTAGTATTCATTTTATTGCAAATGTAATTTTTGCGTGCCTCTAGCAATAAATTTTTTGCACAGATGCTTTCTTTTGTGTTTAGAGGTCTTTTTCTCATACAGTTGGTGTTTAATCATATCTGGTGTAAAATCAACATGATTTTCTAACGAAATATTAATTTATCTTGATAAACAGCATCTTCCAAATAAAATTATATGCCCAGAAGCATATACTTGACCTCCCCTTGTCACCAAAAATGGATTGCACGTCAAGTTACTTCTATTACCAAGCGTAAAGTTTATTTCCAGCAGCTTATTGCAGGTAGATTGAAGGATTCATATTAATTCTTTCAATAGACACACATATTGTGATTAAACTGATATGCTGGAAGGGCCTATTTGGCACCTTTTGGACATCAAATAACGCATAAACACAAAGCCCAAGCGCNATAAACTGATATGCTGGAAGGGCCTATTTGGCACCTTTTGGACATCAAATAACGCATAAACACAAAGCCCAAGCGCAGCGCAACTCACTACAGACAAAGCGCAAGGGAAAATCAGAGGACATGGTTTTGAACGGTTAATTATTGAAGACCGCAATGAAATTAATTTTAATCGCCTTGATTATTCTTCTCTGTCTCAAAATCACACTTTTTAAAAACTAAATATTATTAATTACATTAACCACAGTCAATGCACATTCTGTGTCTGCATTGATACCATCTGCCACAGATGAACCAATGGGAAAGTTGTCCAATGTTCCATCTACAAGGGCATTTGCCTGAGTACAAAATTATGATCTGTGCATCACAATTCTTCCCACTAGGTGGAAGTGACAATTACTGTGATTGCTGAGAGCGCCACATGATAACTCTTCTCATTTAGTGCATCTTCTGCGTCTGGGTGGGAATCTCATCTGCCAAAACATTCTCAACCTTTTGAACCACAACTATAAGCTATACACAAAAGAATTAAAGTTGACCTTGAGTCCTGTGCTGAAATCAAATGGTGTAATGTTTGACNACTATAAGCTATACACAAAAGAATTAAAGTTGACCTTGAGTCCTGTGCTGAAATCAAATGGTGTAATGTTTGACATGCTGATCCTAGATGAAGTTCTTAGGGTGAACTTGGATGAAGCGGTGAATTTATTTTTATTGTAAATAGGTCTGTCAGGCATAGGCCTGGATTGTTTGTAAATATAAGGGTCTACGTAAATACATATAGTGCATCCTTTGTTTCTACAATACATGTGAATGGGTTTAAAATTGGTAACGTTGAAATTTTTTTTTTCTCCCAGCATTTCTGCATTTTGAAATTTTGGCAATTCGCTTCAAGCAAGAATGTAGAACCAAACATTCGGAATGTTCTTGTTGACCTGTGTTCCTTATATGGAGCATCAAGGTTGGAAAAGCACATGGCCACACTTAATGAAGGTTAGTTTTATCATATTTGTTAAAATTCACATGCTATAAATTTACATACAAAACTCATGATCTGGACTCTTTATTGCTTAATAATTACAGTATAAACCCTTTTCTACAACCTCTGATTTTACAGTTTTCTATATTTTACACCTACTTAATTAACTCCCATTTACAGTTTTTTACAGCATAAATATTTCCCCCCTCCCCCCCCTTTTTTTTACAATTTCATACCCTTTGCAACATTATTACCTGGTCCCTAAAATAAAAGTAAACAAAATATATGTGGCCTGTTATACTCCTCTGTAATTTTTAATCAAACAAGGATTAAAATGTTGCAAAATTACAGTTTTAGAACACTTTGAATAACTGATGCACCATAGGCCTTTAACAATCTTCCACAGCCTCCCAACCCAAGCAGATAACCAGTCGTCAGACGAACAACTACATTTTTAATAACATTGGAAGAGCAGTTGTAATTTGCATAGTCTCTTAACTACATCTACTAGGTACAAGTGATTATTTAAGAAGTTTTAAATCACATTATAAATGGTTTATAACTTTTTNTCTTAACTACATCTACTAGGTACAAGTGATTATTTAAGAAGTTTTAAATCACATTATAAATGGTTTATAACTTTTTCTTTTAAATTCATTGGTAACATTACTGGACTTAACAGTTATATGTTGAAAAGAAAAAAGTGGCATTTCCCNTTTTTTCTTTTAAATTCATTGGTAACATTACTGGACTTAACAGTTATATGTTGAAAAGAAAAAAGTGGCATTTCCCACTTAATTTAACTTTTGAAGAAAAAAAAATTAAAACTGATGTTTTGCAACTGCAGCCAGAGGACTTCAGAGCTCTAAAAGTCATGTGCGGAGTGAAAGTTGTTGTTCTTGCACTTCCAGGCCAGTACATGTCAGGCAGCGGTCCAGCTGGGATGCTGCGGGACGGCATCCTCCTGCTGTGCTCCAGACTGAAGCCGGAGGCTGTAGCGCTGGTGGATGCCATCGCTCCCCCGGATTTCTGCCTCAACTCGGTGCTGGGCAGGTCGGACGGCCAGGTGTACAAGAACATTCAGGCGGCTGTGTACCAGACACCACAGGCGTTCGAGCGGCCTGCTTGGTGGCGGGATGTCGTTGCCTGGCAGACCCAGTCCAAGCTGTGACGGAGGTGCTCTTACAAGTTACAGTGTAGCAACACCTTACTGGTTTTCTGGCAATGGCCACAATTGAATTACATTTTGTAAATTGAGCATGCCATATGATTGATTTTATATGCATACCATAAAATATAAGCATACTGTATATGCGATGAAATACTTTTTGTTTGTTCTTTTTTTGTTTTGTCCTCTGATAAAAATTTATTGTTGTGCAAATTTTTTGTAAAACTAAGGTATGTTCTGCCAATAAATAATTTTTTGTACAGACACATACGAGAATGTACTGTATTTAGAAACCCATGCNACTAAGGTATGTTCTGCCAATAAATAATTTTTTGTACAGACACATACGAGAATGTACTGTATTTAGAAACCCATGCACCCACACACATACGTACAAATGCACGCGTGCACAGAGATATATATGTACTAATAACTATTATAGCCTTGTTGGATGTGTATCTTCACACACATGACCACTGAAATTTTACAACTGCACATCACACACAGAAATTTGCTTTCAAACAAAGTTTCCGAGCATCGAGATCAAGCTCTTTTATTGCATACAAAAAATAAGTTTTATAATAAAGATACAAAATCAGCTGTGCAAAATTTCCTGACTTTTCCCTGCTTTCGAGACCAAAAGTAGTGGTTTTCCCCGACTTATTTCTAGAACTTGGACTATATAGGTTCTATATTTTATAACTTGCACATGTATACATACATACAAACACATATATAAGCTCGTTTTTAAAATGTCAAAACAAATGCAAAAAAAAAAAAAAATTATACATACTTCTTAGAAAACCTAACACCAGTATAAATTTTAAATCAAGCAAAGCATTTTGTTCGCTGTTCCAAAATGTATTTACAGTGAAACCTCTATGTATTGAACTTGGATGGATTGAAATCCCACATCCATGGAACACATTCTGTAGTCCCATTTTTTGATTTATCTGCATTTCAAGACCACATTCATTGAAAGTCCACATTTACTGAAATTTTTTGACAATCCCCTGAGAAGCGATGGATAGAGAATCAACTGTATAATAAAAAAAAAAAATAAAAAAAAAATTGTAACTTAAAATATACGTTAACTAAACTTATACATCATGGAATCAATAAAGCAATAATTTTCTTATTTAGCAACATCAAAATTGTGTCACATGACAGTTGGGAAAATCTGCCAATTCGAACATGTCATTTTACGCACATTATAATTTAAATGGTAAAAAAAACAATATCAAATAATCTTAGAAGCTCTACACAGCTCATCACCACATTCCAGCAGAAAGAATTGTTACATATCCAAACTGAAAGGCTTTTAACTATCAACCTTCATATGGTAATTGTTGGTTACTTAATCACACTATCTTTGTGCTTGCAATTTGTCGATCAAGGTAGGCAATAGTAATAAATTATTTCATATTAGTGGCAGACAAACGTGATTTTAGTGAAGTAATCACTCATCGATTTTCATACAACACGCCATCTTTAGGAAGTATGATTAGCATTTCAAAAGTCAGTTCAGGGTAAGTTTACATTATAAAAAGTAGACAGAATGCACACGCACTCACAGTGGTGGCTCCACATAATGTATTTTGAATCAGTTACAGGTTTGAAATGTATGTGGTGTAAAAAAAAAATGGCCTTTCAACTGTGTTATGGAATTACTCGCATCTGTACGAACAGCAACATATTTATCACATTTACTTTGCAAAATTTTATAATTTTAATGTTATTTCCATATGAGAACATTTTCCAATGCTCCATCAAAACCATATGCAATTCAAACTAATTGCTTCGTAAGAATCGCAAAGCAATGCCGTCTCACGAAACGACTTTAAACTAAAGCCCTCCCCTTTATTTAAGGAAACAAACAGAGCTCCAGCCATATCCTACATGAGTACTCTGGACTGAAGTTAGCTATTGTTAGGGACAAATTTTTTCCGCAAAAATATTTATGCGGAGGTTAGACTCCAGCATCCTATGTGTCACTTGCAGTCTTCATTTNGCATCCTATGTGTCACTTGCAGTCTTCATTTTACTATTGGTCGCTTGTCTTTGTGTAAAGACAGTCGTTGCATGAGTCAGCCAATCAGAATTAAGTTTCTCAGATACTTACCGTTTGTGATTTGTTGGTAGACAGACAAGTCGCGTAACAAGTGGTTCTGTGCTAAAGTGTGTTGGAACACAACTTGTCCTGAAATCTTTTAGTGAAAAACAGGTACTCCTAGCTATTATCACTCTTTTCTGTGCNTACTCTGGACTGAAGTTAGCTATTGTTAGGGACAAATTTTTTCCGCAAAAATATTTATGCGGAGGTTAGACTCCAGTATCCTATGTGCCACTTGCAGTCTTCATTTTACTATTGGTCGCTTGTCTTTGTGTAAAGACAGTCGTTGCATGAGTCAGCCAATCAGAATTAAGTTTCTCAGATACTTACCGTTTGTGATTTGTTGGTAGACAGACAAGTCGCGTAACAAGTGGTTCTGTGCTAAAGTGTGTTGGAACACAACTTGTCCTGAAATCTTTTAGTGAAAAACAGGTACTCCTAGCTATTATCACTCTTTTCTGTGCCTGTCATGAATTAAAACAAAAGGTGAAATGTGAGAAAAATGTGTGCATTGGATTAGCACTATGTGTATACAAACATTTGTTTTCTTCATTGGCTTAACAGTTGTGGCGGAAAGATACATGGCCACCCTAATTATGTTTTACAATGAAGATGATATCTGTGTTTTGATGGTAATCTGCGCTCATATCTGCACTTCAAATAATTTCAACCGGAACACGTCTGCCTTATAAAATATTGTTTTGCGCATGAATAATGCCTCATTTCCAAGCAAACTTTTTGAACACTCGCGTCGGGTGCGGCATTGTAGGCAGATATACAACCCTGTTTTTATGCTAATTCTGACGGTAATGTGTGATCATATCTGCATTTCTGACGAATNCTTATGTTTTACAATGAAGATGATATCTGTGTTTTGATGGTAATCTGTGCTCATATCTGCACTTCAAATAATTTCAACCGGAACACGTCTGCCTTATAAAATATTGTTTTGCGCATGAATAATGCCTCATTTCCAAGCAAACTTTTTGAACACTCGCGTCGGGTGCGGCATCGTAGGCAGATATACAACCCTGTTTTTATGCTAATTCTGACGGTAATGTGTGATCATATCTGCATTTCTGACGAATNCGTAGGCAGATATACAACCCTGTTTTTATGCTAATTCTGACGGTAATGTGTGATCATATCTGCATTTCTGACGAATAAATTTAATCGGAGCACACCTACATTTTAAAGTATAATTTTGTGAATGAATAACATCCTATTCGCTAACAAACTGTAAGCAAAAGTTTTGTCGAGCACAGCTTCTTAGGCTGATTCGAGGCCCAGTTTTTATGCTAATTTTGACGGTAATGCGTGTTTATGTCTGCCGTTTTGAGGCTCTTCTGGATTGTAAATATCAATTTACTTTGCCTCTATTAGACAGAGGAAAATAATCCTAATTTCCCATACCCCTCTTGCTGTGCCATGCAAATATTTTAGCTTCTAATATTTCTTATTCATGAAAGATGTTTTAGTGGCACACTTGTAGCTATCCATAGGTTCCCTAGTATATTCTGTACCATATAAGAAGGCCACTTTTTGACAGCTCTGCGAAAGTAGAGCCACTGTTTACATCTGACTACGTAGCCTTCCGCCATCAGCTAATCCACTTCTCATTGTACCGTAATGCTTAACAAATTTTAAGGTATTTTAAGACTGACGTCTGTCTAAAAAAATAAGTAGGTTATAAAAGTAAAAATATAAAATGTTGCAAATAATTAAATATTTGCTAACTCTTTTTTAATTTGTCCGAGATAGTGAATTTGGGTTAACATTTGCGAGACGGTCTGTTGTATCTATTATCACACTTTGGACGTTATAGCTAATATATTCGAGTTGGAAATATGTGATGTGGAATAACATTAGAATTGCTTAAAAACTATTCATGCATCTCACTTTCTACGGAAACAAGGAGATGGGTTTCGAGAGAACAATATTGCGTATAATTTACGTAGACAAACAATTACCGGCCGAATATAAATAACTTGTACTCCAAATCGTTGAAGATGAAATATAAGTTACTTTAAAAATTATGCGGAGCTCGTGGAAAAATATAACTATTGGCATCTGTTTGTAAATTTGTTATATATCGCACAGGAAAGCGGTTCATTTCTGGCTGGTAATAGCTCGCATAATATCCCAGAGACAGTGCGCACAGCACGTCACGGCGAAGTTTGAGCAACCCTTTTTTTGGTCAACAGATAGCGTATTTTTTAAAGTTGATAGTTCTTATATTACGGGCTGGAAATATATTTAAAATTTGTGTCGTTTCGTTAAATTATTAGAAAAAATAATTCAACAATATTATGCAATATTTCTGAATGCTTTTAGAATTAATATCAAGGACGTGTTGAAAGCGAGGTTGGTGATGGATGATACGACGTGAAAAAGCTTTCTGAAGTTAGCACAACTGCAGAAAACTTTTCCATGTCGTATCGTTCTATTGTACATTTCATTTTGAACACCTATATATTACTACATTATCACAAAGTTTAGTTTTTAACACTAACAACCATTGTTTTGTGACCTTGTAAAATAAAATGTATNTACTACATTATCACAAAGTTTAGTTTTTAACACTAACAACCATTGTTTTGTGACCTTGTAAAATAAAATGTATTAAAAAATCTAAGAACTCTCTCTTATCCGCGTAGTTTCAACTTGATAATCNTTGTGACCTTGTAAAATAAAATGTATTAAAAAATCTAAGAACTCTCTCTTATCCGCGTAGTTTCAACTTGATAATCCAAAGTGGAGTTTAGCCAGCTAATGCTGGCTAAAAATGTCTACACAGCATGCGTGCACCACTATAAGATCATTTTTTAACGAAGGCACGTGAGTATTGAAAGAAAGTAATACATTAGTAATAAATTCTTTAATTTTCTCCCAAGANCATTTTTTAACGAAGGCACGTGAGTATTGAAAGAAAGTAATACATTAGTAATAAATTCTTTAATTTTCTCCCAAGAAGCAACTGAAAATGGACTTAGCATTTGCTATAAGTTATGCGACCCTCCTTTCAAAACTAATTTTTTTGGCATGAATGAGAGGTTTAATCCATTTGAATTATAATTTTCTTGTCAAGACATCTGAATACTGAAATTAATTTATGCTTTTTTAATAAAACCACAAATTTTCTCATGAGGAGCAAGTGAAAATTATGCAGCAATCTTTTTAAACTTGATTTTTGGCATCAGTGAGTGGCATACTTGGGAAAGTTAACAAAATAATCTAACTGATTTAAGTTAAAGATAGAGTCAGAAAAAGTTAACTCATAGTTAAAATCCATGCAAATTAACTGATAAAAGATTAATCAGTTAAGTTCGTTCTAACTTAAAGTTAAAGAACAACAAAATTTTAACAATCAAATTGAAGTCTCAAAAAAGTTATTCGTAAACATTTATTCAAGACATAAAAAAAAGTCACAATTTACA
>NQII01007358.1:45843-69310 GCA_002778355.1 Clitarchus hookeri | reverse complement strand
AAAAGACCACAACTTGGTTGCTGGATGCCGAATCAGATAGGTCTACTTATCAAAATGATGAATTAACAATCTTCTACAAAACCATTTGAAATAAAACTTCTAAAATAAACACTTATAGCATAACTTAGCTCGAAACCAGACCAGTGCAGTGACTACCAAAACAATGGAAATGTGCATGCCGCACAAGGACCACCAACTGTGATTATTGCGTAGTGATGAGAGATTGTATCAATAAATTGTGACGGTGGCATTTTGCCTACCTCACAATTGCGTTGCGTGTAACTAATGATGAACTTCGATTCAGCACATGTCATTGTTTCAATCTGTATTACGTGGTGTGCAACTCGCCGGCCATCAAAAATGTTGCATATTTTTAAGAAGTTTATCAAGATGATAATAGCATTTGCATACATTTCATTGTCATCTTCGGCATTCAAGCAATTGCAAAGTTAACTAACGTTAATTTTAATCATTAACAATATATATTCTTGATTAAAAGTTAAAAATTAATTAGTTTTAACTAATAAGTTAAAAAGTACAGTTTTTTAACAATTTATTTTAATTGTTAATCCAAGTATGATGAGTGGTTAAATGTAACTTTCTGGTGTATTATTTTATTCTAAAGACATCTAAATATTTAAATAAATTTACATACGTGAGTTTGATAAAACTACAAAATTTGTCATGAGGAAAAAAATNAAGACATCTAAATATTTAAATAAATTTACATACGTGAGTTTGATAAAACTACAAAATTTGTCATGAGGAAAAAAATGCTGAAAANTTTATTCTAAAGACATCTAAATATTTAAATAAATTTACATACGTGAGTTTGATAAAACTACAAAATTTGTCATGAGGAAAAAAATGCTGAAAATTACACAGTGCTCTGTTTAAACTGTTCAAACTTAATTCTTTGTGCCAGCGAATGATTGTGTGTAACTTTTTGGGGTATTATTTCATTCCAAAAACATCTAAATATTAAAATAAGTTGATATATTTGTAACAAAACCTCTACATTTACATACTTTAAATAACACCTTTGATTTTCCCATGAGAAGGAATTGAAAATGGACTTTGTGGTCGCTGAAAATTCCACAGCGCTCTGTGTTTAAATTTTTTTGGTGGCAAGGAGAGTTATATACACTGAAGAGCCAAAAAAAACTGGTACACCTGCCTAATATCGTGTAGGACCGCCGCGAACATGCACAAGTGCCGCAAGACGACGTGGCATGGACTCAACTAATGTCTGAAGGTATGCAGGAGGCACTCCACACCATGANCTGAAAATTCCACAGCGCTCTGTGTTTAAATTTTTTTGGTGGCAAGGAGAGTTATATACACTGAAGAGCCAAAAAAACTGGTACACCTGCCTAATATCGTGTAGGACCGCCGCGAACATGCACAAGTGCCGCAAGACAACGTGGCATGGACTCAACTAATGTCTGAAGGTATGCAGGAGGCACTCCACACCATGAATCCTGCAGGGCAGTCCACTAATCCATAGGAGTGCGAGGTGGTGATCTCTTCTGAACTGCACGTTCAAAGGCATCCCAGATATGCACAATAATGTTCATGTCTGGTGATTTAGGTGGCCAATGGAAGTGTCTAAAGTCAGAAGAGTGTTCCTGGAGCCACTCGGTAGCAACTCTCGACGTGTGGGGTGTCACATTGTCCTGCTGGAATTGTCCACGTCCGTCGGAATGCACAATGGACATGAATGGGTGCAGGTGATCGGACAGGATGCTTACGTATCTGTCACCTGTCAAGAGTCGTATCTAGACGTATCAGGGATCCCATTTCACGCCAACTGCACATGCCCCATACCATGACAGAGCCTCCACCATCAACAGTCCAATGGCAGTGTTGGCGGGCCCAGGCGAGGCGTAAAGCTTTGTGTCATGCAGTCAACAACGGTACACGAGTGGGCCTTCGGCTCCGAAAGCCCATATCAATGATGGTCCGTTATATAGTTTGCACGCTGGCACTTGTTGATGTCCCAGCATTGAAATCTGCGCCAATTTGAGAAAGGTTGCACGTCTGTCACGTTTAATGATTCTCGTCAGTCGTCGTTTGTCCCGTTCGTTCACAATCTTTTTCCGGGCTGCAGCGATTTCGAAGATTTGATGTTTTACCAGATTCCCGATATTCACGGTACACTCGTGAAATGGTCATACGCGAAATTCCAAATTTTATCGCTACCTCGGAGATACTATGTCCCATCTCTCGTGCGCAGACTATAACACCACGTTCAAACATTCTTAAATCTTGATAACCTGCCATCGTAGCAGCAGTAACCTCTCTAGCAACGNAGCTTTGTGTCATGCAGTCAACAACGGTACACGAGTGGGCCTTCGACTCCGAAAGCCCATATCAATGATGGTCCGTTATACAGTTTGCACGCTGGCACTTGTTGATGTCCCAGCATTGAAATCTGCGCCAATTTGAGAAAGGTTGCACGTCTATCACGTTTAATGATTCTCGTCAGTCGTCGTTTGTCCCGTTCGTTCACAATCTTTTTCCGGGCTGCAGCGATTTCGAAGATTTGATGTTTTACCAGATTCCCGATATTCACGGTACACTCGTGAAATGGTCATACTCGAAATTCCAAATTTTATTGCTACCTCGGAGATACTATGTCCCATCTCTCGTGCGCAGACTATAACACCACGTTCAAACATTCTTAAATCTTGATAACCTGCCATCGTAGCAGCAGTAACCTCTCTAGCAACGTTGCCAGACGCTTGTTGTCTTATATAGGCGCTGCCGACTGCATCGCGTTACTCTGATTGGTTTCATACCTCTGTTATTTGCATACACACGCCTATACCAGTTTTTTTGGCTCGCCAGTGTATATCATTGTGGAATATCATTTAATTTAGAAACGTCTGCCTATTAAATAAAATATATATATATATATTTGCACCAAAGCGTATTCTTCATGCAAAAGTACTTTTAATTGCAGATTTTCGGTTGTATGGGAAAAAATTCAGTCTGTCCTGAATTCATGAAGTCATTCTCAAGAACTGTAACACCAATTTTTTTCAGACCACTCAAGGTGCATTAAACTTTGACATACAGACAACTAAGCTAATTGAGTTAAAAAATGCAGATTTGTATATAAAAATTACTGTATATAATAGTTATGACAAATTTTTGTACCGTTATATTGCAACTGATTTTTCATCTCAAACATGTTATACTGCTGAAATTGACAAAAAAACAAAATTACAGAAAATTATATTATTTATTCACTTTTTTTAAGTGTAAAACAAACAACTGTGGTGATTCTTATGTTTACCACAGGTGTGAAGTGTTTCTAAATTTACNTGAAGTGTTTCTATCTATTATCAGTATTTTTAATTTTCTTAAAATACTCTTAAAAATGCATTTAAAAACTTTGCATTTTTACAAATTTGATTTAATTGATTAAACATTCATTAGTTGTAAACTTTTTAAGAGTAAATTTGTTTGGAGTAGGTACCAAATAAAGATTTTTTGAAGGCACTTCTTAATTAGAAGCCTAATTTCAAAGGTGTATGGTATTTAAATTCAGATGGTACATCAGTTGTTGGCCATATTACGTATGTCTGTGCTTTGATGTAGAGTGGTTTCATTCATTTTCTTTGGTAGAAGAAATCCTACAGATACAAGAAATAATTAATTTATTATGAAGGCACTCTGTGCTGATGAATATTTATAACTACTAAATTCCGTATGTAGAAAATTACATATTAAAGAAGCCAAAATCAGCTGTTTTATTTCACTGTAAAAATAAAGTTTATTATTTTAACAATGATCGTAACAGTTAGTTTATATGACATAAACATATTACAGCACGATGTCTTCACATGTAAAAAAATCAATGGTAATTAAAATTTATTGTTTACACACTTGAAAAAAATTCAAATATGCTCTTATTTGGTTTTTTGAAGTGAACTGCAAAAACTTGGTGTCAACCTTCCGAAGGCAGACTTCAGGAGAAATGAATGTTTTCTTTGTTGAATGCAGTCAGCAGCCTGTAAAAAATAAAATAAAATATTTCTAAATTTTTTTCTGAAATTTTTATAAATGAAAATAATACACTCACAATTATTTTCTGATTTGTGTGGTTGCTCACATCATGAAGTCATCAATATCCATTGTTCGTGCTCGTTTAGTCTCCCAGCCACCACCTTTCAAAACCTCTTCAATCTTCTGTTTCATGTCAAAATCCTCAGGGATGGGCTATTAGAAAACAGAAAAAACAGATCAAAATCATCTGCGATAATCACAATTCCGCGATACTGCCACAAAACATATGTGAATGCACAGCACAGTGCTCTATAATGGAACATCTATAACTTGTTCATTAAGGGAACAAATAAAAAAAAACTATGCAGAAGACAAATTATGAACACATGCAGGCATGCCCCTCAATTCCAGTGGTAAATGATACCATAAAATTTTTTCCTGTAATGTGATTGTATGCTGTAGGATAGGCTAAATAAATATGCCAGCATGCTCACACTTTAATACAGTATGTGTAACAGGTAACATGCCGTGCTTATAAGAGGAGAAAATCAAAACCACGCTGGACCTTTTTGTGACCATCTCATTTGACAGAATAATAATAATAATAATAATAATAAACCTTGCACTCTTGGAAAAGCAGAACAAAATAAGAGCAGCACTATATTAACTATAAATATATTGTACACCACAATAGTTATTCGTTCTTGCTTTTTTTTTGTGTTTACAGTATACTTGAATGTCCACATTAGGTGAATGTAATAATGCAATTTTTGTAATGATGTGGCAGAAAACACCACACTAGCTGGATTAAGAAACTACTGAGATTTCTGTAGTGAGTAAACTTTGTAAAGTTCATGGGTATAAGTTATCTATAGAAGCTGCTGGTCTATGCCAAGAGGCCTCCAATGAAAAGTACGGGTCTTTCTATTCAAACAAAGTTTGACATCAGGATTCTAAACTACACTAACCAAATAGCTTTCTATGATGAGTGTTTTGCTGAAACACCAACCCCATATCAGTTACGAAATGGCACAGTGTAAAGATAAAACACACAAGCACTCACAATATTTTTCAGCGAGCAGAAGATGCGATGGCTGTTGGTGAGCGCAGTTACCACGAGCGACTGCTTGAACAAAGCACTCAGAGTTTTGTTTTTGCGGTTGAATGCAATGCGAGTTAGGCCATCCCACTCTGTGAAGTTGACGGGCGGCGGTGGGTTGCGTGGCTCGATGCGCACTACATTGGATTCCACTTTTGGAGGTGGCCGGAAATTGTTCTTGCTTACCTGTTAGTTAACATGGCAAGATAAATAGGCACTCACACCAAAGATGAATACTCTTAAAATGCTTTTAACTCAAATCTCAATCACAATAATATTTATACTGGATAGTATTTCACACCAGAACTTCATTTATAGTTCGGCATTCTGCATTAGTAATTCTTTGATTATTTTCAATACTGTAGTGTATTTCATCATTCAGTACTAAAAGTCCACAGAGATGTACAGTAGTAAAATACGTATTGCATTTTAAATTCAGATGGATTTATAAGCATTTACAATTCCTTATAACCCTTCCGGACACAAGCTTATTTCTTTTTGTACATATCACTCCACTGAGTTCAACTTTGTAGCTAGGGAAGTGAGATAAGCACAGGGTATGCAGTATTGAGATGTAATATCATTCTTAGTAAGAAACCACCCAAAACGCATGGCCACATGGCATCTAACCAACTCCCAATGCAAGTAAACACACTGCCTACATGTTCAGACATATTATCTGGGATATGAACCTTAAGAAATGCTGAAGTGTACATCATGTAAAAAATTTTATATGAACCATAATTACCATAGCAAATAATTTTTCATGATAATATTTTATGAAAGTTAATGACAAAGCTATAATGTAGTTCAATTTAGGATCACTTCACCAATCAGTCACCACGTCACTTTTTCACCCTCACGACACAGATTTGTGCAGCAGAACAATTAATTGACACCTCTGAAGTCTTAAATGTTTTAGGTAACAGTGCTGAATTTTTTTTTTTTTACCATTCACGCAACTGAACAACAGTGAAATGGAGTGTGTTGTGTTTAATTATAAACTGCTATGACTGGCCTGCCTATCTCACCAACTGATTTTGTCAAGTAAACCTAAGGTCTCGTACTCCAAATTCATGAAATGACTTTTACTGCTTCAACTGGTTATCAATGGAGATCAACTACTAATGGTAACACATCAGTTAGTTGAAATAACTGCTGTGCTGCTGCCTTATTACAACTTTTATTTTACTGGAGAATTTGATAGGAGGTACAGAGGTAGGGGAGGTTTTTACCCCTACAGACTATCACTGATCATGTTTATGCACAGGCACCACGCAAATACAGGAACCAGAGCACAAATAAAAAAAACTTGATTTCGTAACTACAGATTATAAAAAAAGTAACCATTTAGTGACTAATTTTCTATATCATGTATGCTAGAAAGAAGTTTCGATATACCCTCCAAAAAACTTGTAGTAGTGAAAAGTTGGTAAATATAATACATAAGTGCGCCATAACCCTCAAATAGCTACAACAGTTTCTGCGAGGCATTCTAAATTTAGATGTACACATCATCCAAAGTATGCAAAGGAACTGTCAATCTTGAAGCTATCCCTTTTTCCTTGGGTGTGCGAGACTAGTCCACGAAAATCGAAGAAACCAGACGTGCATATGAATACAAAGGTTTCCAATTGCAGCGACAATGATGTGTACATTCTGTAATTGCTGGGCATCTGAAAAAAAAAAGTGAGATGGAAGCCCACAAATAATGTTGTGAGTGTCATTATAATAAAGTTATTCCAGACACGTGGCAGAACTTGAAAGAAGAGGATTCTGAATAGTTTACAATGCTGTCTTTTGATGACTGACAGTATTCCACAGTACGTTATGTACAGTGCATTAACTTCTGTTATCTGAGCCTTAACAGTTTTGTGTCAAAATTAGTAAAATTTAGTGACAAAACTGCAGCAAAAAGGACCTTAGCTTAAAGAAAGTAACTTTTAGTGACTCGCTCTGAGCCCTGCAATATTGATGCCTTATGACTGGACAAAAACTGATCGACCTCCTTACCCTCTCCTGTTTAAGTAGCTTCTAGAAATGCCAAAGTTAAAAACTTTTTCCTGCCAAAGGATGAGGCAGGCACCTTCCAGGTCACGCTTGTGAAGTTCTCACATGCAAAATACTGCACCCAGTGGTCTCTTTAGCAAAGTCCGGCGGATAGACAACCAATTTCAAAAACAGTATCAATGGTGAGGGGGGGGGGGGAAGAGAGAGAGAGATAGAGAGAGAGAAAACCAGTTACCAAATTTTAACCAGGCAAATAAAGTTAAAAAAAAAATTTCCATAAATATTTTACTGCAAGACAATGTCTAGCAGGTTTTATTTTATGTGGACATTTGGTAATTATTAAGTTCACCTGTAAAAAAAAAAAACCCCCCTTAAAAGTGGTACATTTCCACTCTACTAATTATGCAGAACACGAATATACTAGGGGCATTAACGTACGACTAATTTCTTAATATGTGCCCACCTGACCTAACAGAACCTAACCCCACGATGGGTGAATCACTATTTTACATTTTTAAACTAACCTAGAATTGTAGGGTTTTACACTAACCTAGGATTTTTGGGTTTTACACTAAACTACGAATTTAGGTTTTTAGGGATTTTAAGAGCCATAAAACACACCAAAATAATATCAATTTACTCGCCAATGTAGGCACGTGGTACAATACCTCTGTCAACGGCATATTCAACCTCACCTCACTCAATGAAACACCATCTTCCACAAAGCGCCACGTAAAGCGCCAAATATATGTATATAATATATAACGCGCCACATAACGCACTGAAACACTTGTTTACAGCCCAATATATACACAGAAGCACTCGTTAATAGGCTAATATAACACACAAAAGCACTCTTTTTTGCTTTCTCCATTTTAAATCCGCCAGATTAGGACGACAAGAATCATACCGGCAAAGGCGCGATTGTAACTGACCAGGTTAAAAATTTTCCGTTAAAATGTCCGTAATGACATCCGTGGCCGCTAGGTAGCCTGGAATTCGCAATGCACAGCCATTATTAATGGCGGTAGACGTTAGTAGACGTAAACAAACAAATTTCGCCATTTTTAAAAATATGTCCTACTTATTTTAACATTACGCCCTGTTGAATATGAACAAGGTAAGCTGTGCAGAACCCATTAATGTTACTTTTGTTGGTCTAGGATGTTTCGTTCAGAAACGTGAACAAAATGGCTAAACAGTCATTTCACAATTTTGTTCAATTTTTTAAAAATATGTTGTACTTAGTATATGTTGCCCCTAGTATATTCGTGTTCTATGTGATTAGTAGAGTGGAAATATACCACTTTTTGGGTTTTTTTTTTTTTTACAGAAAAGCCCCTAAACTTAATAATTACCGGGCATTTTTCAAATTTGTTAGGGAGCTGAAAGTAGACAGACATTTTTCAAGACAAAATATACCTCATTTATGAAATGTTGTGTTCTTGCAAATGAGCTGTGTGTCAGATCACCATACATGTACGTAATTTCTCTTTAATAGAACAGAATTCCTTAAAAATAATTTGGCAGTTTATATTTAATATGCAAAAATATTACTGCACACCTCTGAGTGCACTTGCAAGGAGGTATGACCATAACGACAAATCTGCTCTCACCTTCATGAGGAGATCGACACGAGCCAGAAGCTGTGTGTTTATGGACAACCGACAGAAGAGCTTGTCCCCTGGCTTGGCAACCAACCTCTGCGCGAACTCTCGCTGGAACATCAGCACAGCACAACGGAAGAACGGCCTGTGCAGCAGCAACTTGAACACGAGGGGTGATGATATCTGGTACGGAATGTTGGCTACGCAAATGTCGAAAAAGGGCAGATCCGACTTCAAAACGTCCCCAATCATTATCTGCAGTTTTGACTGGAAATGCGTGCCCTGGACTCGTTTTTGTAACTCTGCCACCAACCTACAAAATTAATTTTAGCAATTTGCATACTTCGTACTTTTATTTTAGCCATTCATTACTTCACACACACACTAAGCTAAGCCAATATAGCCGAACAACTACACTAACCACTTTCAACATTTGCCATGCAAAAGACAGGTCTCACCAAAAAATACCGTCCCAACATGCCTACAACATAAGTGTTCGAAGTTGTGGCAGGGACAGTTCTATTGCAGTTCCATGGAGTGGAACACAGTCTTATTTAACGCAGGAAAAGTGCAATATATCCAACCATGTACATAACAATTATGGATAATGAAATTTTTTCAAACTTTCCATCAGTCCAGATTAAAAAAGAATTTGCTGAAATTAATATTAATTTCACATTATGAATATCATGTAAAATAAAACCCAAATTTTGAAATACCCCATATTTTACAGTATCCTTGTTCAGCTCCATGTAATGGTTCAGCTCAGTTTAATGGACTTGAAATTTATACTTTCCTGTATTTTGAGATGTACCTTGTCCCTAGAAAACTGTGAAATTGGGGTTCTAGCTTCTTAAGCAGGTTTTACTGACTATGTAATTTGATGGCGGAACTGTGTGAAGAAGAAGTGACTGATGGTTGTGAAATATTGCACCACTACAAACATATCCCTGACCAATTCCTTTTGTGTTCATTCTGTATGTGATTATGACTTACAAAATATCCAAATATCTATACAGGCAGTCCACTACTTTCATACATAATGTGTTCCTGAAAATGTGTGTGAAAGTTGAATCATATATACACATGTAAGAAGAGGGGTTCCGTTCAAAAAAAAAAAAAAAAAAAGTGGAAAGACAATATATTTAATTGATAAACAGGTTATTTTTATCAAGTATTTAATTGAAAATCACGAATAAATATAAATGTGCAATACTTTCTTAACTAAAATGTTGATTTTCTTCAACTCCTGTATACGTATTTAATTTTAAGTACTATGTGAATAAATAAGGTAATTAAATATGCTTCCTACTTTCTGTAAAATTGTTGTGCAAATGCAACATTTTATTTTGTAGGTTGTAAAAACTATGTAAAAGTTTTTCAGATATTCGTATATTATTTTAACAGAAGCACTCATTGTATTGTGCCAATATGAAAGCCATATCTAAACATTCGTAACATATGATCCGTGAAGGCTGGAAAACATGGCAGGCAGTGTTATATGGCAACTACTGTTAGTTGCTATATCAATATGTTGGTAGGTTTCTAGATGTATGAAAGACCAAATCGACCGTATGAAAGTTGATTTAGAGGTGATAATATGTTGTGTATGAAAGAGAGAGTTGTACGAATCTCAAATGTATGAAAGTCGAGGACTGCTTGTATACTGAATTTATTGGGCATGCAGAAATTTTACAGTTCACATCTGATATAACAGGTGATTCATTTAACCTGAGACTATGGAATAACATGAAATAGATGCATTGTATGACAAAACATGTCCAAGTCAATCCACACTATTCAAAGCCCACAAAAGGTAGCTCACCGTCGTTCCATATGGAAGATGGGGTTGGGAGTATGAGGGGAAAGGGGGAGGGGTTAATGTTGACATTTCAAATGGGAACTCACATGTATTATTGTAGATTCGTATTCTACATCAAAATGTATGAAATATTTATTAGAAACCATTTTTGGGGTTCGTTATAGATGGCATTGTAATCTGTGCAAATCAGAAACAAGGCCTGCTTGTACCTACATGTTGACAACGCCTGGTTGTTATGCTACACTGCCAGTCGATTTGCATACCCCTCAGGCATTCTTAAGCACACTTTTAAACATACAAATGCTGATTTCCCAAAAACTGTTAACCTTAGCGAGTGCTGACAAGATGACCTCTTTTGTTGCTTTTCACATTCTGATTAACACACCATATGTAAACTTGCATTGCACCACAGTGTTTTGAAAGTACCAGGCGAAAATGGGCGATGAACCTCAAGTACATACCGAAGAGGGGATGATATTACCACCACACTCATAACAGGTTGAAGATCTCCCTTTCCTGAAACACGTTCAAAATTGTATTGCTTAATCTCAAATGGTTTCGGAAATATGTGACGAAATGAAATTTCAAATTCGATTTTCAGTGGCGTGTAAGGAATCACCTCCCAAAATTAAAAGTTGCTTCTTAGTAGTGGTGAATCCAGAGTTGAAGTCTGTGCGAGGAAGTGTGTGTGTGTNACTTTTGGCCACCTAATTAAATATTTTTTAGAATATAAAGCTTGAATTTCATGGACTCAATTTTTATAAAAACATATTTATTTTCACTATTTCAAACAATGCTCTTTATTTCTAAATGTTACTTAATATTTTTTAACTGAAATATTAAACAAGAGTTACAATAAAAGTATTTTATTTTGGGCAAGCGAAGAGGAGGGGGGGGGGGATTGTTCCTTCTGCCCTTCCCTGAATCCGCCACTGCTTTCTAGGAACTCGAACAAGGATTAGTTCCCTTTTGACATTAGAGGAACTTGAACTGGAATGAATTCCTTTCTGTGATGAACTCTCAAAGCCCTGCTTATTCTGCTGTTTGGGTTAAATGAACCATCTGGTATAGTACAATCAATGTAAACAGATATATGTATAAATGTATATACCTACATATATATTATATATAAACATGTATACATAGGTACACACACATATATACATAAATATACACACAAAATACTTTCAAAATGAGATTCATAAAAAAATTAATTTCACAAGGCACTGAAAACTGTGGGAATTGAACAATTGACAGTCAGCGTGTATAATAGCATCAATTTTTGCTTGACGTTAACTCATTCAAAATCCCTAAAATATAGCATGGAGGCCATTTATTCCACATTCCTGGGTCACCAAACTGAAAAGAAACTTGTTCTTGATGGCAGAAAAACTTCCTACAAGTAAGGATGGCACTAACTGAAATTTGCTGCAAAAGATAACCCAGCCATGTTTCAACTGTCCACAAAAAGCAACCCTTGAAGAAAGGTCATTAACCTATTTAGCACCATCAAGGGACAATAAAACGTGAGAGCCAAAAAAAAAGCCACAACAAAAAAAATCTGAAATTTTTAAAATTATTAACATAAAACAAGCATTAAGGAAAATAATATATATTACTTTTCAAATTGCTTTCAAATATTTGAATAAAACATGTCAAAAGAGTGAGTGGTAAAAAAAAGATTAAACTCAGTTCCTATGAAATTTTCTTCTACTTACATTTGCTTTGCATGAAATTTGGTATTTGGTTTTCTCAAATTTTGTTGATAAACACTAGAACATTGCTGGAAGTCATAAATTATTTCCTGTCGTTCACAAAAAAAGACTTTTCATAAATTCTTAACCATTACACCTACACTACCTGCTTGAAAACCAATTTTGGTGGACATGTTTGGGCACATTTAGACAATCATGAATATAAAAATACTTTGATTTATTTGACTGATTAAAAAAAATAATTTGAGAATTTTATAATGTTTGGTAAAGAAATCCAAATTTTGGTCAAAACTGTACCATACACATCATTAAACACATTCTGTGAATTTGAAGTGCACCATTACTCTTAAGCAACTGAGCTTCTCAATAAGATTACTATAGAATAAAGAGCACATAGGCAATTAGTTATACGAATAACATGTTCATTAGTTCTAATGTACATATATCAACCTTGGGTCAATTTCACATGCTATGACTTTCTTGACTTTCTCCAGCAGCTTGACAGTCATATTTCCAGTCCCAGGACCAACTTCCAAGGCGACATCAGTGGGCCTGAGAGCTGCTTTTTCTACCATTGCCTGTATTACGAGTGGGTTTTTCAATATGTGCTGCCCAAAGTTCTTGTTGAATAGAATACCTGTAAGAATACAATAACATGCCACAAATTCTTTTAGAAACAAGACCGTAATTTATATTATCAAAACCATGAAATGCAAATTGACTGCCTCAATAGCACAGCGGATGTTGCCCCACACCTGGGGGACATGGGTTGGTGCGCCTGCTTGGTTGCCATATAAACACCACTGCTAACATTCTTATGATATTGCCCAGGGTTTTAGCCCACCTTCATTCTGCTGACCTTACTTAAAGATTTAAAATTAATTAACTAGTGACCCTTTCAGTTTGAATGGTTTTGGTATACCTCACTTTACCATGTTTTCTTTCAGCTAAAATATATTTCGACAATTACACTAATTACTGCTGGTTTTGTTGCTTGATTGATAATAAAAACCACAAGCTATACATATTCTCACAGAAATACACTCAATGCCATACAAATTTTTGCACCACGTGATAATCATTACAAATGTTCTGTACATAGCACATGCACTGCATTGTACAAGAGTGCTGCTGCTGCTCTTCATGTAGTGTATATACACAGTTGTGAGAACAGTGCATGAAACATGACACACACACTACTTGCTAGGTATAAGATGCAAGTTGCATTTATGATTTCAGTTTCTTTTTAACGAAAATTTGTCCATGTGCCACATGTGTTTAGTGGAAGCACGTATCAAGGTAATGACCTTGATTTAGCATTAATTTTGTGTCCTGAACTCTCTAGTTTTGTACAAATATGATGCTAATTTTAAATATGGTCCAATTAAAGTTAACGCATAGATGGCAATATCATGCATTAAAAAAATTCCAAAACAAAAAAAGGGGGAGAGTGTGTGTGTGTATATGTATGTGTGTGTGTGTGTGTATATATATATATATACATAGAGAGAGAGAGAGAGAGTTAAGTTTCTCCCTATCCGTGCAGTGCCTCCTTACTGCTCCGGCCTGGTCTTGGGTGCAAGTCCTCTGTTGTCACCACTCTTGTCGCCGCCGGTGAGCTCACCGAGACTGACTGTGTGATGCTTCGCTGTGTGCACAGGGAGGGGTCAATACCAAGGATTTAAGGGAAGTCGTCGCCTTTCCCACTCAATCCCAGCAAGTTGGTATGGGTGGGGTGGTGAAGCAGGACCTTCAGGGGTTGCTTCCAAGGGAAACCTAGGGTGATATATGGGATATCCCACAACGGGAGCCACGAGGTCCCAGAATTGTCCGTTGTGGGTTGTCAAGGTCTCAATCATCTGCCTATATTCCTGCAGTTGGCAGGCCGTGAGGGACGAGACGGCCCGATGGCTTGGAGAGACGGCTGTGTTGTTGGGTTCATACGGGAGAAAAGGTTCTAACTCTACTTTGAGGTTCTGATACGCCCTTGTGAGGGCTACCATGTAAGTGGCCAGGTCACTTAAGTTGTTTGTGGTTGGAGGTCGGGGGGTTGTTGCTAGGGAATGGGTTTCTGGGTGCCGGGCCTTCCTTAACAGTCTGTTACCTGCCCTCTTACTTCTAGGCACAGGAAGTCCCCGAAAGGAAAGGTTTGCAGGAGCTGAGGCGCGTGAAAGTGGTGAGCATGTCGGCCAACTGTCCCCACATTCCAGTGGAAAGGAGGTTGGAGAAGTAGGCATGCGGGGCGAAAGAATACACTGGAAAGAATACATTGCAGTGTCTAATGAACTCCCTCTTTATTACAGTGCTATCCCTCCCAGCCAAGACACCTAACCCCTGTCTCCACACACTGTTTCCATGAGGCGACAGACCACCAGCTGTCCCTACACTCGAGCGATGACCAACTCATTCTTCAGCCTGGGACTAAACCCCCTTAACTTCTTGGGTGCCAACACCCCTAATTTATTGGGACCTATTTTGGGGCGATCCTTACTACAAACCAATTAAACTGTGTACGTGAAGCGCTTTAAGTGCTGCAGAAGGCTAGCTGTCTGTGCAAGTTCCAGCCTGAGATGCCTGCGGACTAACTGTGTCCACGCCTCCAGTTATCTCCCTTATAACCGCCCGGTGGGCGGTCCAGGGTTAAGCGAGAGGGTGCCCACATACGCCGGGGAACTCCTGGCCGCGCTTTCTCTCTCGCACGGCCAGTACGTCCAACTCAGGCACCCCTGCCGCTTGCTAGAGCCCCTGCAGGAGTGTCACCTTACGGCCGCCTGCTGCTTACGTAACCACCTTGCCAGCCCGGAGCACGGCACCGGCCCAGGCTCTGTTCCTGACCGTGCCGACCGCCTTTGGAACATTCTACATGAGCTGACGAGGAGGGTGAGGGTTGTTGTCCATCCTAAGAGCCAGTGTGACCAATCTGGTCACAACAACATATGTATTACACACATTTAAATATTAATGTATTTATTATATCAGGTTAGCCAATGTCTAAATATCCGTGAAGATGTAAAGTCTGCTCATTTCTGATTGGTCGCGTAAGTTTTCTTAATGCAGTTGCCCTGTGTGAATGCTGCAAAAAGTTATACCTCTTCATAAAAAAGGATCTGTTACAAATGTTGGTAACTACCGACCCATATCCGTTTTACCAGTATTCTCCAAAGTCCTTGAAAAAATCCTATACAAACAATTACTTAGGTATTTGGATAGCAATAATATCATATCAAGCGCTCAATTATGTTTTCAACCAAAAAAGTCAACAGAACAAGCACTTCATCATTTTATAATATGGCTTTAAAGGAAATGGACCACAAAAACTATTTAGCTGGAAGTTTTGCAGACTTGTCAAAAGCATTCAACTGCGTTGACCACAAGATACTGTATATGTATGCTATAGAAGGATAAACTTTATACATGTCTAAATCATATCTCTAAAATATAGCCCAACAAGTCTGTAAATCTCAGATAAATAAAAAAAAATCAACTTGCTGAATATAGATACAATAGGTGTTCCCGAAGGCTCTATCCTTGGACCAATACTATTTCTAATTTTTGTAAACACTCTTCCAACTCATTTAATGTCTGGTAAGGTAGTCAAGTTCGTGGATGATACCTCTTCAATCAAATGTAACAAAAATGCTAATCAACTCAATGTTAATATTATAAATAATCTAAATGAAATGGAAGCATGGTTGAGTGCAAATAAACTAACTGTTAATATAGGCAAATCCTCATTTTATTCCCAATAAAAAATCGCTGTTCCATCAAACTAGACCCGGTAATTATTAAGTTTAAGGGCTTTTCTGTAAAAATAAAAATAATTCACTATATTTCAACTCTACTAATGATGCAGAACACGAATATACTAGGGGCATTAACGTCCGACTAATTTCGTAATATGTGCCCACCTAACCTAACAGAACCTAACTCCACTATTTTACATTTTTAAACAAACCTAGGATTGTTGGGTTTTACACTAACCTAGGATTTTTGGATTTTAAACTAACCTAGGCTGTTTGGGTTTTAGACTAACCTAGGTTGTTTGGGTTTTACACTAAACTACAAATGTAGAATTGTAGAGATTTGAAGGAACCGTAAAAAACACCAAAAGAATGTAAATTGATTCACCTAGGTAGAGGGCTGGTATAATTCCTCTGACATTAATAGACTTAAACAAACATATTTCACAAGTTTTTTTTAAATATGTTCTACTTATTTTAAGATTACGCCCTCTTGAATATGAATAAGGTAAGCTGTGCAGAACCCATTAATGCAACTTTTGTTGGTCTGGGACGTTTCGTTCAGAAACGTAAATAAACTGGCTATACTGCTCATTTTGCAATTTTGTTCAATTTTTTTTATGTTATACTTATTTTAGAGCTAAGCTCCTAGTATATTCGTGTTCTACGTGATTAGTGGAGTAGAAATATATCATAATTTGGATTTTTTTTTTGTTATTCAGAAAGCGCCTAAAATTAATAATTACCTTAATAATTAAACGTATACACTGCATATAAGGTTCACTACATCCCGAAAGAGCTATATGTTATTGTGGCTAATTTCACAGTAAAAAACGTTATGATCACCTTGTTTGGCAACATTCAGATTTTCCCTTTTCTTGGCTGCTTTTACTTTCGGCATATTGAAGTATAATGTCTAGTTAGAGCCACTCACTAACGACAATCCAATATTCAAATCTCTTTCACAATGTGGTGTTTTACACTTTCCTAACCATATTTCAACCGCACACGTGTTTTTTATTTACATTTTCGTTGCAGAAGCACAAGGCTCACCTACGACAATAGAAGAACTAATTGTGTTCATAGAACCGTAATCAATAGGTTTGTGTAGTATAGCCATGAGTTTAACTACGAAATGCTGGAAATGTAGCTACATTTATGCTCCACTTTTAGTGATAATATAATTTTATTCTGGGTTGGGAAGCTAAGTGCTTATAGCAAATACTTTATAGAGAGTTTTGACAAATAAAAATTTACGCCGTCAAGTAAGACTGGGGTTGCACGTGTAAGAATTTCTGTTAATGTAAACTGATGACATAATTCACTTTTTCAATGCCTCTATAGCGCAGCAACATATCAAAGAAAATAACGAGAATTTTTACGATGCCAGATTGGGCAAATTAGATACTTCAAGAGACAGTTAGATTTTATAATTGAACATTCACTTACCTTAGGATACTTTAATGTCTAAAGCTTCCTCCCCTGCACTGTATTGTTCTACCAAATACGAGTTTACAGTATATAAATATGTATTTATTTTTTCAAAGGGAATCTGTTTTTTAAAAAGGATAAAGGAATCTGTGGTCGCTCTGTACGACTGATCACCATCAGTCAACACCTGACCCAAAACAAAGGGCTCTTAAAATTTTTCGGATTCACGAACTCATCAAGCAGGACTCACACCTGCTTGATGACCGGTACCAATAGTACCGGTACAGCAATAGTACTGGTACAGTCACAAAAACCAAATTCTATCTAAAAAGAGCAATTACAAACCCAAAAACAGAACAAATCACTCCACAATCATCATAACTAGCAGTTCAGAAACAAAATACTCATCTTGCAGACTCACAAGGTAGTCTAATGAACTGTGGGGCCAACAATGCCTCGTTACAGGCCTCACAACAATAAACCAGAATATCAAATTAAATAATTCTTTAAACCCAACCTTTGCAACATGACTTACAAGAAAACATGAAACATCAAGAAATCGATTCAGCTTGCTTCATCTCCAATTATACATCACACAAACAAATATAACAATTTAGCGGAAAGTGATGGCTCCGGCGACCTCCACATAGACATCAACAATGAAGAAAATGAGTTTCAGCCAGTAAGAAGACACAGGCAAACTACTGACAAACGCAACGTGTCACCCCACTATGACTCATCAATAGACATAAACTCAACTGGGCCCCGAACGAAAGCACACGATCACCGCACGTCTCTAAGACATTCATATCAAGAAATGCCCCCACACAGTAACAAGGGAAGCAATAGACCATTCTCACAAAATGTACAATAGCAACCAACCCACCCAGAAAAACAGTTCCATCTTTATTCTGCAAGAATTTTTCACTAGGAAAAAACCGAGCAGCAACTTTCTCAACACAACAGAAGAAAATTGGCAAATTCCAAATATCACAACAAAGACCCAAAATCAGATTTAACCCAGCCTCCATCGAAACACACCAATCATTACTAAAATTCCCAAGAGAACAAGGTGCCCAACCCTTCACATACAGTGCTCTGGGGGAAAACACAACTTAACATTACTTGAGCGGTCGGGGATAGTAATGCGGACATCGTCCGGCTACTATATTTAGAAAAATCAGAATACTACACTGGATTCCTATTTTGAATAGAATGGGTGCCAGCTCACTGGGTGAGCACGAAGTCACAACTCTCAGAATCGTGGGCCAAACGACCATGTGGCTGTATCCCCAGACATACATGGTACAAATTTACATGAAAACATAATATATATCCGAGGTATTCAGGCTCCCCATCACGCCTCATGTGGACCACTTCTGCATGGTCTGGCATGGCCACTATCATCACATCATCGGCACACAGTCGCGGCCTGCAGAATACATACACAGTGTGTCCAAATGCGTGTCTGCAACGAGTGATCCAACCAAGTGCCTGTGGTGTCCCCAAAGAGATCTGTGTAATTAGGATAGGAATAAAGTGTTAGAATGTGTAGTAAATAGCATTAGAATTATCGCCCACGGGCAAATGTTAGTGAAATTCACCCTTAGGGGATTGCGAAGTAATCGCAGAATAAATGCACGCCACGTGCATATTTAATGAGGTGTAGAGTAGCAAGGCTAGGGTAATTGAAGTGTTCTATATCATTTTACGAGTGTAATTGAGTGTCTAATCTAGCCAAATAGTGATGTGGGAAATAATTAGTCTTTCTTTCAACCTGAACATTCCGGTCATAGAGTGCCCCAAAACTTAAGAGACCTAAATTTCACACGTGCTATTCAAGGCACCACACAATCATGTTTTGTATTTAAATTATTGCTTAATCAAGAACTCTCTACAGGATTAAGAAAACACACTCAGAACGTTTCAGTGTTTTATGTGTATATGTTTCAAGTTCTATGTTAATGAGGTCAGGTAACTAAATAACCTCGCATAGTGGAGCGAGCTCTTGGCAAGCCGCTGCTCGCTCGCGCCATCTCCGGCAGTCTGATTCCACGGGTTGTGGGTGCTGCACGTGTGCCGCATCGTGGGGGACTTTCATACTTTATTCTGAACACTTAACTGCAATAGGTTAACATAATTTACGTGAACTTTTATTAAATTTACCAACACTACTCCTCGCGTTCGCAGCGCCCCTCCGTCGGCTCAGTTTACATACCTCGGAGGTTTAATAATTACTCTTGTAAATTTTCGCCCCATTCTTGGCCTTTTTGTACAGTAACAGTCGCTAGCAGGCCTTTTGAGTTAGGTCTGCTTTAATTTGTATTGCATACATGTAACTGTATACACTATTCAGCAATACAATTTATTTGAGTTAAACGAAACTTGTGAGTTGCTGTTTTTGTGTTGTATATCGGACCCTGGCCCTATCCAGGAATTCATCGATGCCTCAAGTATGCATCCTTCATTTATAAGGTAAAAGGCAATACTAAGGCGTGCCGGGGAGCCTGAATACCTCAGATATATACTACATTTTCCTGTAAATTCTTACAGTATGTGTCAGGGGATACAGCCACGTGGTCGTTCAGCCCACGATCCTGAGAACTGTGACTTCGTGCTCACCCAGTGAGCTGGTACCCATCCTATTCGAAATAGGAATATTGTGTAATATTCAGACTTTTCTTAACATAGTCGCCGGACGATGTCCGCATTACTATCAACGACAGCTCAGGTAACATTACGCTTTATTATTACATTTTTACCTTATAAATGAAGGATGAATCCTTGAGGCGTCGATGACTTCCTGGATAGGACCAGGACCCGAAATAAAATATTAAATAAGAACTCACAAGTTTCGGTTAACTCAAGTAAATTTTATTATTGAATAGTTTACACAGTTATGTGTATACAATGCAAATTAAAGCGGACCTGACTCACAAGGCCTAACAGCAGGGCACCACTGTCTAAAAACGCCAAGAACGGCGCGAAAACTTATAATAGTAATTAATTATCTAGGGTCGGTAAATTGAGCTGACATAGTGGTGATGCGAATGCGGGGAAAACTGTTGTTAAAACAAATAAAAGTTTCAGTAAATTACATTAACCTATTGCAGTTAAGTATTAAGAACAAATTATGAAATTCCCCCGCGATGCGACGCACGTGCAGCACCGACAACCCGTAGAATCAGACTGCTGTAGATGTCACCGGCGAACGGTGTCCTAGCCGAGAGCTCACTCCACTCCACGAGGTAATTTAATTAACTGACCTCATTAACATAGTACCTGAAACATATACACATAAAACACTGAAACGTTCTGAGTGTGTTTTCTTAATCCTGTAGAGAGTTCTTGATTAAGCAATAATTTAAATACAAAACATGATTGTGTGGTGCCTTGAATAGCACGTGTGAAATTTAGGTCTCTTAAGTTTTGGGGCACTCTATGACCGGAATGTTCAGGTTGAAAGAAAGACTAATTATTTCCCACATCACTATTTGGCTTGATTATACACTCAATTACACTCGTAAAATTATATAGAACACTTAAAACACCCTAGTGTTGCTATTATACACCTCATTAAATATACACGTTGCGTGAATTTATTCTGCTATTACTTCGGAATCCCCTAAGGGCGAATTTCACTAACATTTGCCAGTGGGCGATAATTTTAATGCTATTTACTACACATTCAAACACGAGATTCCTATCCTAATTACACAGATCTCTCTAGGTACAACACAGGCACTCAGTTGGATCACTCAGTATTGGGTCATGACCCGTTCCCAAGTGAATGATGCGGACACACATCGGGAAGCCCGATGTGCGTGTTCCACAGGCTGCACTGGTGCAGCAAATATGTGCCGATGATGTTATGGCAGTGGCTGTGCCAGACTATGCAGGAGTGGCCCATGTCAAACAGTAATGATAATTGTTAGGAACATACCACGAGAGGAGTCGACATAGCTGAAATCATTACAGACCTTCAAAAACAAAGCTTCACAAACCCGCAAATCAGCATTCTTGGAAACCTTAATGTCGAGCGCTCACCTTATTATTGCCCCGCTCTCCTGATCACTTTACCAAATAAAACCCAGGAAGCTGCACTCTACAAAATCAAACACATCCTTCAATACATAGTTCTCACTGAAACATACCATCCGACAGCTGCAAAAGGATGCCAGATCTGTCAGTGATATGGACACGTAGCCAATAACCGTTGTATAGTCCCAACATGCAAAAAGTGCGCTCAAAAACACGCCTCCGACAGCTGCCTATTAAAACCAGACAACAAGCTCACCAGCCCCAACTGTGGAGACAACAATGGAGGCGGCTCCAAATAATGCCCATGAAGACAAACTTCAAGAACTTCGTCACAAATTCAAAAACACAACTGCTCTACCACCACCAATCACTATTCAAAACTCCTGGGTTCCTCAAGACTTCCCAGCACTCAGATCCAGACACAACATCACCCCAAAGGCAGCGCCATCCACATAAAAACCCCCTCTGCAGAACAGCAATGTAAATGCCAGACCACAGCTCCAAAAACCTTTATACTCTATGGAAAGTCAAACATTTCTTCTAATATGCAACCCAATGCAACCTCCTACGACATAAACCATACACACCGCCATCGCCACACCAGCATCAGCAACAATCAGTCATGGGGGAAATCACCATACTAATTCAGGTGCTTCACACATGTATCTCTGTCTTAACACCATTTATGAACATCATCTCACATACAGCATCCCGAATACAAAACACAGAATCTGAACAGGAACAAGCACAAATCGCGCTCGCAACAATGGCAAACATCTGCAATGTCTAACACTATAAAAATAATTACATGGAATGCGCGATACATTGTGAACAATATATATGAACTATGGGGCCTCATCATAGAAGGAACCCCTGACATCACAGCACTCACTGAAACATGGTTTACACCAAAAACATCACTTAACATCTGGGGATACAACACCTTTCGTAGAGACAGACTTTATACACAAGAAGGTGTAGCCATCTTAATAAGGCACAACCTATGCCACCATGTTCGAACCAACTTCTACTTCGACGAAATAGAATCTGTAGCCATAGAACTCAACACCTCTCATGGACCCCCGTCACAATATCAGCTACATATATCCACCCTGGTGGAGAATACCAGAAGCAGATCTAAAAGACCTCTGCACCACAGACAGAAGACTAATTATCATAGGTGTTGGTACCTTTGAGGATGCACCTTGTGCAGGCTATGTACTTGGATCTACAATCTCGTCTACCTCGTGCAGTGTCTCACCGGAGGAAGGGGTCAGTTTCCAGGTCCAAGCCGTCGTCAAGTCCTTTGTTGTGCTAGGGGCCGCGGTGGCTGAGCTGTTAAGACTGCTCGCCTCCCGGGTTCAATCCCCGGCCGGGTCACTCCCGGATTTTCGCAAGTGGGAATCGTGCCGGACGATGCCGCTGGTCGGCAAAGTTTCTCGGGGATCTCCCGTTTCCCCCGCTCTTTCATTCCAGCACTGCTCCATTTTCGCCTCGTTTCACCCTCATCGGCTCTTAAGACCTCGTTGTTGAGAGCCGCCCTAATCTCTCAACTCAACAATGTTGTGCTGTCATTGTTTGTTCTGACTTGTCTTTGATTATTGATCCTTTTCTTCGATCGACATTATTTTAGCGTTATTTTAACTCACTTAAATAGGAATTTCTTTTTTTTTTTACATTATGAGGATTTTATATTTTTCTTTTTGGTTTTCATGGCCGTTGTTTTCTGTTATGTTGGTTTTCTATGCAGTTTTTTATTCTTTTAATTTTTTTTGGTCGATTTTTTAAATAACTTCAAGGATTCCTGTAGTTACGTATTTCTTTGTTTTCATGTTCTGTGGTTATTTGTTTGTGTACATTTGGCAATGAACACAGTCTAGTTGAACACAGTAGTAATTATTTTATTACCGTGTCACCTGTCAAATGGTGGTTTCGCCAGTGGTTCTTTTATCATCCTCTTTGTGCCTAATAGCGCCAGGGTTTTTTTT